>JARQZK010004512.1:0-115763 GCA_030704885.1 Cynegetis impunctata | reverse complement strand
TTATGTCTGTTGCATAATGATCTTTTGATATATTTTCTTAATTGTTATCGGCGATGAAACGTGAAATCACGGTAATAGTTGAGAGAAAAAGAGTCTTATATCAAAACATTTAACTCCGTTACTGTATTTTCTAACCTATAAACGCTGATTTGATCAAATCACGTAACTCCAATTCAAATCATTTCATATTATTCAACTATTTATGGTTCAAAAATCACTTCAGTATATGAATGAAATTAAAATACATTACTTACTTCATCAGTGTATTTAACCACGGTAGCTGAACAATTGATTATGCAATGAAAAACTAACTTGTTAGTGCATTGAAACCACGCCTATTGCTAACACATGGATGTGACATGGACAACTAGGAGTTAGTGGGTTTGAAATAACAAAAAACCCTAACAAAAGATACGAGGTTTGAAAATTCCTTTTCATTAAATCTTACGAATTTTTTGGAGGTACGAGGTTTAAATTATAGGTGTAGACTATTTTCACCAACAATTTGGTATAATAATCCTAAAACTGATTTCGGTGGAGTTACGTGGTTTTCTAATTAGGCCGACGATATACATTTCGCATTAAAATTAACGAACCACTAAAATTTGGGTCAATTTCAAAGTTAATTTTCTCGTGAGCTGCTCATTATATATAAATATATATATATATATATATATATATATATATATATATATATATATATATATATATATAGAAATATATATATTTATATATATATATATATATATATATATATATATATATATATATATATATATATAATTATATAACTATATATATAATATTATATATATATATATATATATATATATATAATAATATATGTATCTAGTAAAAGGGTATATCGATTCTATTAGTAGTAAAGAAAAACTCTTTTTTCTGCACCGAGCTTTCGCAATTCTTTATTGCATCATCAGGGTTGCGAGATTGAATTTTTCAAATGTACTATTCCATCTAACAAGAAAAATTTAACAATTATTAAAATAAAAATTTCTCCGTCTCAACACTAATCTTTCCCAATCTATATATTATATATATATATATATATATATATATATATATTTATATATATTTATATATATATATATATATATATATAAATAAATTAATTTATATATATATATAAAACACTAAATCTCTATATATATATATATATATATATATATAAAAATGTATATATATATATATATATATATATATATATATATATATATATATATATATATATATATATATATATATATATATATATATATATATACTATATAATATATATAAATATATAAATATATATATATATATATATATCCTATATATATATAATATATATAAATATATATATATATATATATATATATATATATATATATATATATATATATATAATATATATATATATATATATATATATATATATATATATAATATATATATATATATATATATATATATATATATATATATATATATATATATAAATAATATATATTATATATATATATATATATATATATATATATATATATATATATATATATATATGTATATATATATATATATATATATATATTTATTTTTCACTTGTATATAATATGTTTATTTCGCCTTGGATACGGTTGCTATAAACACACTCATTATGCCCTAGGCCATTATGCCCGCATTTGCGGGCATAATGGATTCAAAACGCCCGCTTATTGTACTAGGAGAAATGAAGCAAATTTTATCGATTAAATACTTCATAATCCTTATCGTATACGACTCTGGATTTCTCCGGCAATGAATTATTCGCAGCTTTGGCTGCATTTTCTATGATATTCTTGGGTAAATTCATTTTCATTTCCATTATTTCTATAAGACTACACAAAGAAAGCAGCAATGACATTCACTGAATATGATGACAAATATATTCACAAACTTCAAAATATCAACCAATGACATGCCTACTATGAGAAGGAAAATGGATAGGAGCAATGAAACGATTTCAAAATCGCTTTTTCATCATAATATAATAATTTTTTCGTGAAAAATAAAATCTTGTATGCACCGCGTGCGTTACTAGATCCTTATGCCCATCGGGCAACATTCATCCCTCGGGCCAGAGGCCCTCGGGCCGAATGTTTCCCTCAGGGCATAATGATCTATATAACGCACTTGGTACATAAATGACTAATATGTATATATATATATATATATATATATATATATATATATATATATATATATATATATATATATATATATATATATATATATATATATATATATATATATATATATATATATATATATATAATTAGCAATAATAGGCTTGGTGAATCTCAAAAAACTCGATTTTATTAAATAGTTGACGTTTCGCCACGACATTCGTGGCCTTTTCAAAACTCAAAGTTTTGGGTCTGAACCCCTGAATCTACACAAAATTTACGGACAGTATGAAGCCAGGCTTTCTAGTCCTGTCGGTCGAAACGTTTCACTTTTTCTAATTCGGTCGGCTTGGAGTGACAGGTTGATTTTGAGTACTGGGAGATTATACGCCTCCTGCCTTTGCGTAACCAGTATTCCCGTTTTTTGAACATTTCTGACAATGGGGTCTGGTGATGTCTGCCAACCCACAAACGAAACAGAACACTTCCTTCCTAGGCCTTCTACAATCCGAAAATCTGTGTCCAGCATTACCACAGTTCCAACACTTAAATTTGAAGTCAGTTTCCTGACGGGACACCTGTCCAACAGATACAAATTTAGGAGTTTTCGGGGCTGTCAACTGTAATCCCAGTGCTTCCTCAACTCTCTTGTACAGCGTTGTGAGGGTTGAAATATCGGGGACGTCCTGTAGTACCAACGACCTAACGAAAACAGGTAATAAATTTGACCTAATAACATCGACCATATCATTCTCAGCTGGTTTCATCGACAATCGATAGAACTGAGCCTCAATAATTGATGTTATGAAGATACACACAGGTTCTCCAAGACGTTGCTTCCTTGACTTGATTTCATCCAACAAAACTTTATCATGATTATTTCTCAAAAACGATCCCTTCAAACCTACTACAAACTCAGCCCAAGTAGTATATGTTTTCTTAACAAAGTGGTTATGCCAGAAATCCCAGGCATCACCTTCCAACAAGTCAAAAGCTGAATTAAACAAATCAACGTCGTCACATCCTCTGGAAACTTTCAATGTTTCTACTAACTCAAGAAACGGTACTAAAGATTCCTTCCCTGAAAATTTCTTGGTTCCCCATTTATGCACTGGAACCTTCTTAATGCAGCCCTGTGAAATAGGTATCTCAGCTGGAGCAAAGCTCTTAACAGGCGTGGATGTGGTCGGTGCAGTTGAAGATCGATTAATATCCGCAAAATCGGACTCGAGATTACACAGTCTGACGAATAAAGCTCGTTTCTCTGCCATTAGGTCGTCATCTTCAGGCTGCAATAGGTGTATCCTACCGGAACAATGCGTAAGTCTAGTAACGATTTTTTTAAATCGGAATCATTACTAGTTGCAGACAAATTCGAGATCAAAGATGTAAGATCACTAATAGTTTGAGAAATTTCACTTGAAGAATCTTTCAAAGGGTAAACATCGTGGAATTCGACAAAACTCCGGTTACCTTTCTCTTGTGCTAATAAACCTCGTAGCAACTTTCGTCCTTCATCCGCAGTCCCCCTATAAGGTTCATTTAACCTGACACTGACCTTTTAATTCAATTCGTAAAATTTCAAAAAGTTTGAGTTAAACATTGTCAAAAAAATTAACCGGCAGCAACAGATGATCTAAATGATAATGCAATTATTAAATATTCCTATTCAAAGTTTATTTTCACGAATGAGAATGGACTACAATGAGGATCTGCCGAAGAAATAATTTATGAAATCAATGATATAGATGGGAAAATCAAGAAATCCTTGCAAACTTATAACAACCAGGTGTGTGAATTCAAAAATAACAATTCACCTTCTAATATGAAATCAAAAAAAATAAACGCAGTGATATCTTAAACTTATCGCGAACCCGATCTCTGAACAGCCAAATAACTTGAAAACGTTCAGAAACACTACCTCGTTTATACATATAAGATCTCAGATAACAACTCTCAAATGCGCACCTGTGGAATTTGCGAAGTTCAATAGAACTCGTGAATAAAAAAATCAGAAAAACCATAAATATCAACAAGAAAAAAAGGAATGAAATTGAGTAAGCTATCAGCTTACTTCTCGACGGGAATTAACTTTTATTTTTAATAGGAAAACGAAGAAAATCGTGCGCTAGTGTAACGAAATTGTCTTAAACCTCATGGGTTTGAATTGTCGTTTCTTTGTTTTCCCTTAACAATAAAACTACTGAATAAAATAATAAATATATTTAACATTCAGCTTACAATTGGTTTTTAATTAAATTTACGTGACCTTATGCATATGAACGCGGTGTTCCTCGGGATTCTCTATCAATCTTCCACTAGTTGCCAATAATGTTGCTAGGGTTAATGCTCCATACAACGCCAAACAGCTGCCTAATTAACTCTCATTGTAGTGGGTTGGACTCCCTCTAAAATCTTGTGCACGTGGACTGGGTGTTCCTCCAAAAACTGACGTATTTCGTCGCCTTCGAAGCAGGATTCGGAAATTAGTCCCAACTAAGGTGCGGAAATTGACTCCAAAATATGATATCCAAAACTGGACCAAAAATAAGGCCCCAAAATAAGGAGAACTGAAAGAGGTTCAATAGTGTAAGCCCCGTGCTCAAACAAACGCAATTCTCAACTCTTGGGTTTCTGTCTGGGTCACGTAATCACAAAATTAATAATATGGATTACTTTCTTGAAGAGAGATTGGAAGTCAACTCACAAACAAAATCAGAATTTATAAAATTCGCCACAAAATAACTTCTCGTTGAACTTCTCTAAATTTCATTCTGCTATTAATCCAAAATATAAAATGCTGAAGTTAAAAATCCATTAAATTATCCCAGAAATCCCCGAGTCGAGAATTCGTTGTAAATGAAATATTCAGAAAATTAAGCACCCGAAAGCATATCAAGAAATAAATGTGAATATAAAAATCACCTGCAAAATGAAACAAAAAATATACAAAAGAAAATCATAAAAACTAAAAAATAATTTCAAGTTGTAGTGAAGCATGAAAAACTGAATAATGGCGTCTTCTGAAATCATGATTACTTGCCGTGAGCATTTTTCCGTTCCCTGTACAGTCAGCGCGACAGGTCGCTCTCGCCGTATAGAAAACGGAATGTACAATGGAGCACTCCGTTTCCTAGCAGATATGCGCGAAGTGCCCAATGCCCCTGAGTCCGATCGCATATGTATCTACGTTTAAGTATTTTATTGAATATTTTTGATTCTTAGTCGAAAGGAGACACAACTTAATATAATCAAACCAAACTTTATTCATGCAGAACTACAAATACATACTGAAAATAAATAGGATTTCTTTGTAACTTGCTATAAAGAATAAATAATATTATAGCGATCCAAATTAATGTTCAATGTGCACTGCCATGACTTATAGCGTTTGTGGCATTCTTTTGGATGTTTGCAATCTATTATCGCCTTTTGCGAGATCTCTTTCTTGAACTTATTTCGCTGCTGGATAGCCGACCTGCTTGCATTGCTTTGGCACCACTATACCCAGATGCTCTTCTAGTGATAGATGTAGGTTGTACATTAATTCTGCGAGACTTATTTTGCTGAGTGAAAGTGGAACACAGAGCATAGAACGAAGCTTCGTTATCAATATTCTTCATCTGCCTATTAAAATTTTTGACAGTAGGCAACAGTGCTGGATGAGTTTCCACGAAGCTGCTCATTTTTTCTAAATTTGTTTTGAATTCCTCCAGTTCGTCTTGCGCATCAGTGTCAGTCTCGTTTGCTTCAACTAGAAAACTATTTTCTTCATTAGGAGTCATGTCATCCAGTCCATTTTCCATTTCTATCATGGGTGCGTCAGAGTCTGCTATAATTTCGTTATCTTTTTCTTTATCCATATCTTTGAAGAAGCTGGCACCACTGATGTTGTTTCCAAGTGCTAATGTGGCGAGTTCTATTTTGTCTTGTAATAGAATTTTAGGAACGTTATGCATCTGAACACCAGTATTAAATACAGCGCACAAGTGCTTGCAAAATTTTCCGCCCCTCCCCCCTTCTGGACAGTCACACACTTCCAACCGAGTATTGACTTGGTACAAAAGTGTCTTATCTGCAACCGAAGTAACAGTAAATTTATCTTCAGACATTTTTACAACACAAAGATCAACAGATTTTGTGCAAAATTTTGTAAAATTAATTAACAATTTGTTATCCCTGGAGCTAGCATGACGCAACAATTTTTCTTTGTAGAAGTTTTCCAGCGACAAACAGATGAAATCTACCAGAGATGCTGCATTAAAAGCCTTACATCTTTGTAGTACCAAGTCCTTAAACAATCTGATTGACACTTCTACTAAATTATTCGTATTGTGACCCCTGTTCCAAAGTTTTTTTCGAAAATAATGGCACCAATCCTGTCTTCGCTGCCACATATTGTCAAAATAGTCAAGGAGATTCATATATTTACACGCAATTTCACTCTCGCATAAAGCCTGCTTGAACAATTCGCAATCAGTGTCTTCCTTGGAATAAAGAATATCGCGAAAATGTAACATAAGTGTACGACGATCATCCTTTTCAATTCGATGTTCTGAATTTCACCATCTCCAAACGGTTTGCATTACATGAAATGAACAAAGCAGCAATGCAGAATCTGGGAAGACTGTTTTCATCGCGTTTCGCTCCGCTGCACTATCGTCGGTCATAAAAACTGAAGGATAGCTCTTTCCATAAAATCCCTCATTTCCAAGAAGTTCCCTTAATGCTTTGAAGCAATATTCGTACACTTGTTCATTCTGTTCATAGTGAATGATGCAACCCAACGGCACTCCACCTATTTTACTTGCTCCAAACAAAAAAGTTACTATAGATCCACCTTGGTCACAAGATCCACTTGAATCCACAAAAACAATGTCAGCCGAGAAAGGAAGCTGATGGGCATGTAACATGATCGGAGTTAAAATCACACAGCAAAAGGTTTCAGACTGAACACTCAACTTATAACCTTTTTCTTCTAGCTCGGAAGCTCTTTAGCGCAACTTCTGTACTATACTTTTGCTAGACCTATCACCATAGTTATGTTATGGGTCCTGAAACATATATGTAAGTAAGTAGTGAATATTTTCAATAAGGTATGACAAATTTACCTCCACTTTTCATACATATCATACATACTTCGATCCTATGGGTTTATTTGGGCATTTGCGAGAACTTCCACTAATTTGTCAACTGGGGTAGCCGCCATTGGTGAAGCTCTATGGTAAGATTTTGTCTCACTTGGTGACATGTTATTTTCAATCTATTTAATGAAAAGACTTCTCGTTTTTGAAGAAACGCGAAGAAAACTGAATGCTTCCGCGACATTTGTTCTGTGGGAATGATTGAAATTAATCTGAAAAACAATCAGACATCATTATTAGAAAAGAGTACTTTTTCAGAGATCGAAATAGTGCCTTATTATAAGCACAGAAGTATGACTATAAGTAATTACTGAAAAGCGGGCTACATCAAAACATTTTAAATAATAAATAATGAAATTAAAAAGTACTTTGTTTTAAATACTTTCCGAACGCCCTGTATATCAAGAAAGAAAATCGAAAATTTCACCTTGGTCAGATCTTTCAAATTCTTCGAAGTATATTTGTGCAAATTTTCAAATTTCCAAGTAAAGAGGTTACCTCAATAAAATGTGTAAAGTTCGCAACTCTTTATTGAGACACCCTGTATACAAATTATTTTTATTGAAAAAGATGCCCAACTAAAATAATAATTGACGTGTTCGAGCGAATTTTTTGGAAAGTCATTCTAATTTTGAATTCAGTCGATACTTTCCGAACGCCCTGTATATTAAGAAAGAAAATCGAAAATAAAATTTAACTTTGCTCGGATGTTCCTAAATCCTCAGAGTATATTTGTCCAAATTTCTAGGTAAAGCGATTACTACTAAATTACTGAATTTACTCACCAGAATCACCGTGTCCAGTCCTTCCTTGAGGTACTCTCTCTGTATCTGCTGTCCTTGTTTAACTTCTACAATAATTTTCGCAGTGCAATGTTTATTTCTGTTTCTGGTAGTCTTCTTCTTGCGGTCTTTATTTTTGTCACTATGTTGGCAGACGAAATCTTTCCTATATGCCAGCTGTTTCAGATTATTATAAGTTCTCTGTACTATCCATTCTGTGGATGTACATTCTGAAAATGTCTGAAGCCACTTCCTACAACTTTCATCTAACGTCTCGTTATCATCTCGAACGAAACGAGTTCGCACAATTACTTCTGAATCCATTGGTTTGTCAGATATGACTTCATAAACAACACAAAATCTATTAAAAGCCTTTTCTATCTGTTCCAGATTAATTTTGCACCACACAAATCACAAATACAAGATTAGTAATAAACAAAACAAATCACGCACAGCCGACTTCTGTTATTGTCATCATAGATAAAACGAGGAAAATGCATAATTGCCTGCGGCATGGCTGCGCTTCGCGCGTATCAGCTAAGGAACGGAGTGCTTGATTTTGCATTCCGTTTCCTATACAGCGAGAGCGACCTGTCACACTGACCGTAAAGGGAACGGAAAAATGCTCACCGTGATATGTCCTCCTTTTGCACAATAACTTTACTAGAAGTTTAAATTAATACTACCAGAGTGTACTGGCAAATCAAAAATTTCTAAATAACGCTATTAACTTCAAAAATATAATTCAAAAATTTATAGCACCATGTCCTCCTAATGGTCACATCTTAATTTATATAGTTTCTTGTCAAGAAGTAATTAATTGGCAGGGTTGCGGAGTCTGCGCTTCTGAGTCGGTATTTGCGAAATCTATAATATCGGCAAATTTTAGATCGGAACGAATTATGTGAATCTTGAATGGAAACTAGTTGGCTACGATTATGTGTAATTCACTCGACTTTCCTAGATTTATAATTCAGAGCGTGTTTTTCCGCAACAATATATATATATATATATATATATATATATATATATATATATATATATATATATATATAGATATATATATATATATATATATATTATATATATATATATATAATATATATATATATATATATATATATATTATATATATATAGTATATATATATATATATATATATATATATATATATATATACAGGGTGGGCCATCCATAACTTTCCACCCCAAATTTTGAGCTTTGAGATGGAATAACGAAAAAACGCTCGGACAGGTCAAATTTTGTTGAAAAGGGGACAAATAAGGGTGTTCGAATGAGTTTGATATAACTACCCCTCTAGCCGCAACCCCTAACAGCTCTCATTTTTCAATAGGGAAAAGGGGGCGAGCAGCACCTTGTTGGAAAGGCAATTCAATTTCCTGCATGAGTGTATTTTTTTTTGCATCGCTTTATTATTATACAGAGTAACTCAGTATTGCATCAATAACTTCCACACGCCGAATTTGGCTCTTTGAGATGGAAAAAACGCGCGGACGGGTCAAAAAATGATTTCGATATCACTACCCCTATAGCCGCTACCCTAACAGCAATTATTTCAATTTAAACGAAAGCGCACGATTTACTTTGTAAATATTATTGTTTTCACGTTTTCAGTTATTGTCTCGGTTTCAGCATTTTCAACATGTGTTTGGCATACGCGTAGTGATCGAGAAATTGCAAAAAAAAGGCAGCGATAACAGATTTCGTTGATATTGAGATGGAGAAGCTGTTTGAAAATGAGAATTCATATAGTTATTTCAGACTTTTAAAAAAATGAGAGCTGTTAGGGGTTGCGGCTAGAAGGGTAGTGATATCAAACTCATTTGAACACCCTTATTTGTCCCCCTTTCAACAAAATTTGACCCGTCTGAGCGTTGTTTCCATCTCAAAGATCCAAATTCGGCGTGTGAAAGTTATTTATGCAATACTGAGTCACTCTGTATAATAATTGATAAGCGATGAAAAAAAATACACTCATGCAGGAAATTGAATTGCCTTTCCAAAAATGTGCTGCTCGACCCCTTTTCCCTATTCAAAAATGAGAGCTGTTAGGGGTTGCGGCTAAAGGGGTAGTTATATCAAACTCATTTGAACACCCTTATTTGTCTCCCTTTCAACAAAATTTGACCTGTCCGAGCGTTTTTTCGTTATTCCATCCCAAAGCTCAAAATTCGGGGTGGAAAGTTATGGATGGCCCACCCTGTACATATATATATATATATATATATATATATATATTTATCTATATATATATATATATATATATATATAATATATATATATATATATATATATATATATAAATATATATAATATTTATTAATAACAGTATCATACAATTACCCAATTACATCATAAAACATTCAATGTGTATACGCGACAATACTTACCAATCATCAACAGCAGATTCATATATGATTCAAAAAATACAAAATAAAGCTAATGCAAATAAACATAAAATAAACTTAATATAAATTATTACATACTGTTGGAAATCACCTCACTGGCGCTCCTTTCACTATATTGTTTTCTAAGAATATGCACCTAAGTGATTAACAAATGGCCTTGTTTTGTGCAAATATATATAAATAAATATATATATATATTTATATATATATATATATATATATATATATATATATATATATATATATATATATATATATATATATATATATATATATATATATTTATATTTATATATATATATATATATATATATATATATATATATTTATATATATATATATATATATAGATTTATATATACATATACATATATATTGTATTTCCAACTGGAACAAATCCTCAAATTCTGGGGCTCCTAAAACATTGCAGAAATACCTGTGACCGAAGAATCCTATCGAGGAGATAACCTCGATTTGCATAAAAATGTGGCGCCCGAGGTATAATATTTATATATAAGGTATATCTTTAAGAAAAATAAGAGATTACCACAAAGGCACGTCACAATATATATATATATATATATATATATATATAATATATATATATATATATATATATATATAATATATATATATATATATATATATATATATTATATATATATAGTATATATATATAATATATATATATATATATATATATATATATCGCAAATCCGGAGTAACACTGACACAACTGCAACTTCATAAATTTTACACAGGTCAAGTTTGAAAAAAAAATTATTTCAATTCTTTAGATTTCTAACTTCACCAAAGATTTATAATTGCTTTTATATTTTTCAAATGTAATTTGAAATGTTGTCTTTTAGGCACACCCAACTTTTTATTTCAATTACCCTTTTTCTATATATAGAAAATACTATTTTTGTTTTAGATCGTTCAATTGCGTCATTGTAGACCTACTAAAATATAAAACCAGTATTTATGACATTTCAAACCCAAGATAAATGACACCAATTTCCAGTAATCCAGTCAAAATATTTTATTAAAATCCAAAAACAGAACAAAAAGAATAATAATAACATATAATAATATTGCCAAATGTAATTTTTCTTTGGTTGAGAAAAAGTTTGTCTCAAGAGTCGAATTTGGCTATAATTGCACATTATAGGAACTATTTTTATTTTTATAATAACGAATACTAAGATATTTCAAATAGACATGAACTTATCTCTCTAATCTATATTATACTAAGGCACAGAAAAATCACAAATTATTTTTAATAATAGTCTTATGCGTTACAGCCCAGGTTACACTGCACAACAGACAATTTAACATTGACAGTATTTCGTTAAGTATAAGATGAATATCACAACAATTTTTTGAGATCATTTCAGTCTGATAATTACTTTGATTTGAATTATGTATCTACGTATAATATAAAATTAACGTACAACTAGCAAACAAAATTAAAGGTACTCATCAAAAAATATATATAACTATTTCAAATTGCTTAGAACAAGTTTTCATAAAAACTAGAATAGAATCTAGGAACAATATTTTTATCTAACAAAACACGCAGATCTTGCTTCTGTTGATCAGAAATGCTAAGTGCAGAACTATACGCTGGTTTCAAATTAATTTCAGTTAAATTCAAATTATTATCTGAACGAGTTTGACGTGTGCTTTTAGGGAATGTTTTATTGTTTACAGTTACCCATTCATCCTCGTAAGAGTATTTTAGATCATAAGTCTCACTATTTTCAACAAATCGTACAACTTTAATTTCAGATAATTTAATTACTTCACCTTTAACATCTTTATGAATGTTTAGTGTAATGTCATCAAATAGCTTTTCTAAATCATAAAAATCGTCATAGTTAAATTCATTAACTACAAAAGAATTTCCACTCTTCTTGGCGTTTCGTATAAGCTGGACATACTGGTCAGGCACATAGATAGGACCAGATTTCTTTGCACTCTTAATGGACTTCTCGATGAGTGAATGAGCATTGTCACCCTCATTTTGAGTGTGGCCACGAATTAAATATTTATGCGTTATTGATTTTACTGGAAGAGTCTCAACAGCATAGTAGTACATACCAAGTATGAACCTAGAGAAAAACATGGTTCACTTGAAAGTAAATTTAATTTGGTTGAATACTTCATAATAACATTTTACTTTCGTTTGCTTACCTGTTTTTCTGCTGACCGCAGCAATTGTCGGAGTAAAATATAACATTGCAATTTGGATGACGCTCAGATGTTTCTTTCAAAAAATTTAATACACAGGAGCCAATTTCTATTGCTCCTCTGTTGCCTAGTCCCTCATGCCAGAAATAGCAATTTGTATTGTTGTTTTTGATATCTGAAACCTTTAAAAAAAATGTAGAACATAAATTTTATATTTATATTTTAATTAATTTATGTTTCCATGTAACTGCGAAAAATACTCACCGTAAAATTAAAACAATTCAACTTTGACTTCCTTCGAGGCCTCACACGCAACTGACTTCTCCGCCGTTGTCTCCCGGCAATCGCGCGCCAAAATGCGATATTTCTACAACGGATTTTTGCTCTCTAGCGGATGATTCTTGAAGATACAAATGCGGCGTTTTTACTCCAAACGTAAAATGAATAAAGGAACAATTTGGTATATTTAAGTCAGTTTTACATTTTTTTGCAGTTGTGTCAGTGTCACTCCGGATGTGCGATATATATATATATATATATATATATATATATATATATATATATATATATATATATATATTATATATATATATATATATATACTATATATATATATATATATATATATATATAGTATATATATATTATATATATATATATATAATATATATATATATATATATATATATATATATATAAATATATATATATATATATATATATATATATATATATATATATATATATATATATATATATATATAAATATATTAATTATAGCTGGGTATGCGGCAAGGAGTTATGATCTAAACAACCAAATTTGTCTCAGTCGACGTTTCGACTCTTTATTGAGTCTTCCTCAGGACATAAACAGTTAGGTTGGAGTAAAAATTTTCTATTAATTTAATAATTCCTAAGCGAGGAGCCAAACATAACCTCACGAAAAACAATAATAAAACTATTGGTTTTTGTTATTGTTGTTATAGTTTCATTGAAATTTTCGCCAATAACATTAGCGAGGTGTTTCAAATCATCAAATCAAAAAAACGTTTGTGTTCAATTTCATAAACATTATAAGGGTCACCTCTCTTTTTGGCAGTACGTATAATTAAAAAGTATTGCTCCTGTGTGTAGATTGGGCTAGATTTCAGAGTCTTATTGATGCTTCTTCCGATGACTGAGTGTACACTATCGCCTTCGTTTCGCGTGTACGCTTTGATAAGAAATTTATGTGTAATCGTATTAATATATTCAAACGTCGCGACGGCGTACATGGACATACTGATGATGAGTTTGTTCATTCGTTGTCCGCAGCAGTTATCAGAGTAAAAAATCACGTCTAGTTTGACTACTGCTGCCTGACTTTCACCAAGACTTTCTAAATACCTCAAAACGCAGGTTCCTATTTCTGTTGCTCCTCTGTTTGCTTCTTCTTCGTGTCATACGTTCATGTTTTTAGTATTCATCTCGTATATAGTGAAGTTTAACGTATTCAATTTGGAAATATAGTAAAAATTGGAAACGTCTCCTCTAGGACACGGCATCACAGCCTGTAAGTTATGAACCGCAACAATAATTGAGCAGTTTTTTTTTAGATTCTCTTTTATCATTTGCCTTTTCCATTCTTGACAACTCTTTTTCCTTCAAGTGATCGTCATATTTGGGCTCCAGTAGATCTTTATCTTCCCCAGTAGCATTATTATAAGCAACGTAATCCTCGCATTGATCCTTTTCAGGTTGGTAAAATGCTATATTAAATTCATTATTAAATATTCGGTTGAACATAACATAATTGACGCTATTTTCTTTTCTATTCTCGCACGTAGTCTCTATAGATTTCTGAAATGGTTACTTCCACCTATGTATTCGCTCTGGGTATCTGCTCTACAATAAGCCACTCTAGGTATCAATCCAATAAAAAATTTTACACTGTTTTTCAAATTATTGTCTTCATGACTATGATTACCATGTTTGCCACGCAAATCTTTCATGATAATGCCTCCTATATTACCTTTTGTTTCTTCTGTAACTGTTCTTATACATCTGTCAGATATGTCAAGCGTGGACATGAAATTTTTTTTACATACACGAATTTTTGCTCCATCTTCGCCAGTCAAATAGAAAGCATTATTTCGTCGTGTTCCTTTCTTATACTGATACATTGGAACAATAGCAGAAATATTGAAAGCTAAAAAAGTTCTTTTACTTTGCAAATCAGGTAATTCATAATAGGCTTTAAAAATTTCGCGCACAAGTTTTTTACTTTTACCAATATACTCGCTGCCTGCTTTTCTGAGACGTTTTGCTACATTAGTTTTCCACACTGCCGGCTTTGCTTTCCTTTTTCGTGTTAAATTATGTTCCTCTTCAGGTGAATCCTTTTTTTTTTCATTCCATCAGAATCTGATGATGAATTTTCATTTTCAACATGATAATTAGGATCTGCAATACTATCGTCCGAAGAGAAATCTCTGTCTTCATTTTCAGAGTTTCCTTCAAGTTCTATTTCATCATTCTCACTCATAGTACTATTCGGTATTTTATTTATTTATTATATATATATATATATATATATATATATATATATATATATATATATATATATAATATATATATATATATATTTATATATATATATATATATATATATATATATATATATATATATATATATATATATATTGTTAAGGTGTAAAAAGAAATTCGGTGTACTTTCTATTCTATATTTTAATACAGGTAATTATACTTATACAATCACTTTCTGCTCAGGGTACATATACATATATATCAGGTTATCTTGTCACGAGGAACGAGAGCGATATGTTAACCGTGGTTCATACCGTTATTCAAGTCAGTTCACACAATAACATATCACTAGTGCCATCTGTTGCTCATCCGTAGTAACAACACAACAGAGATAGAGAGAGAATAAAAGTACATATATTTAACACACCTCCTTACTTTTATGCTCTGTACAAAATATTGATGAATACAAATGCACAAAAAAAAACTTAGATATTATCCAACACCATAAATACCCAAAAATAAACCTTTTATTTTAAATTTAACAAATTTCTTAAATGAATGAATTTTTCTTTACCTAATGCTTTTGTAAGAATATCTGCCAAATTGTCATCTGTTTTAATTTTAATTACTTCTATTACTTTAGCTAAATAATTTTCATGAACAAAATGATATTGTATTTCAATATGTTTGGCATTCTTGGTATAATTGCCGTACTTAGTTATCGCTACAGCACCAGAGATTTCCAGTCCAGTCTTCGTAGACTTGGACTGGGTTATTTAAGTTAAGTTTAAATGCTTTTAAAATTTCTCTCACAAGGAGAATTTCTTACGTAGCTTCAGATAATGCAACATATTCAGCTGCAGTAGAAGATTTGGTTACAGAATTTTGTTTGCGAGATTTCCAATATATAACATTTCCATATAATCTAATAATATACCCAGTTGTAGATTTTCTATCATTCGTATCCCCTGCCCAGTCCGAGTCCACAAAACAATCAATAAGTTTACAGTTCTGATCTTTCTTAGTATAAATTAAATTCAAGTCTTTTGTTTGATACAGATATTTAAGAATTCTTAAAGCATATTTAAAATGGGTTTCTTCATAACAGTTTTGAAACCTACTTAAATAATTGACACTGAAAGATATGTCAGGCCTTGTAGATGAGCTTATATACAAAAGAGCTCCAATTAAATTTCTATAGTTTAGACCAGATTCACAAATTTTTGCTTTATCTAGTTTCAAGTTTGTTTCCATTGGTGTATTATATAATGTACTGTTTTCTAATTCATATTTTTCCGCTAATGCTTTTATATACTTGCTTTGATTTAATTTCATTTCACGCTGGTATGGATTATATTCAATCATTATTCCTAAATACTCTTTTATCTTTCCTAAATCTTTCATACTGAATTTTTGAGACAATAAATTTTTAATTTTTCTTATTTCTGTTTGGTCTTTACCGCATATCAACGAATCATCTACGAAAATTAATAGATACAGAGTTTTATCTGCTTTCCTGTAAGTATACAAACAATAGTCAGCATTACTCTTCTCAAAACCTGAAATAATCAAATATTTATCAAAACATTCGTACCATAACCTTGGACTTTCTTTCAAACCGTATAATGCTTTCTTTAACTTACAAATTCTTTCTGTACCATCATCATATCCCTCTGGTTGATGTATGTATATCTCAGACTTTATGTTACCATTTAGAAATGCAGTTTCTACGTCCATTTGTTCTATTAATAACCCGTTTTGACAACAATAGGCTAATAGTATTTTCAAAGTTTGTGTTTTAGCTACAGGCGAATAAACCTCATCAATTTTATCTGTTTGTTGAAAACCTTTAACTACTAATCTAGCTTTATGAACAATCTCAGACTTTTTTGTGAAAACCCATTTAACATCTAAAATCTTTTTATGATCAACCTTTTCTACTAATTCCCAAGTTTTATTTTTAATTAAACAATTCATTTCCCTATTCATTGCTTTTATCCAAAATTCGCGTTCATCTGATTTCATTGCTTCCTGAAATGAATCTGGAATATCCGTTCTACATAAGTTTACAATTATATTACCACTATACAAGTAATAGTCATCAAAATGTTTAGGTGGGCATTTATTTCTCTGTGATCTCTGTTTACTAAAATTACTACCTTGTTCAATATTTTCAGTTTCAATTTGCTCATCATTTATTTGTTCAATTTCATCATCTATTTCATTTATTTCTTTGTTACTTTCAGATTCAGTATTAACTTCATCTAGTCCAATACACTTAGTATTTTCTTCTACAATATCAACATGCCTAGCAACTATGACCCTATTATTCATTAATACTTTGTATCCTACCTCACTATAACCTATCAAAATACCAATATCTGCTTTTCTATCCCATTTAGATTCTCTCTTTTGCTCTGGTACTCTAACAAAAACTTTACTACCATATAAACGTAAGTTAGATACATTTGGTTTCTTTCTAAAAAATATTTCGTAAGGAGTTTTCCTTTCAACAGTGTTAGCTAAAGTACGATTTCTTAAATAAGTTGCAGTACAAACTATTTCTGGCCAGTACATTTTGTGAACTTTTGCTTCAGCTAGCAAACACCGTGATATATCCATTATGGTTCTATTAAAACGTTCAGCTGTTCCGTTCAATTCATGTACATAAGCCGGACAATTATTAATTACAAAACCTTTCTCTTTAGCAAAGTTATAAATTTTACCATTCAAATATTCTTTTCCGTTATCGCATCTTAAGAACTTTAATTTTTCACCTGTCAAATTTTCTGTTTCATTTACGTACTGAACAACACAATCGAATACTTCCGTTTTATTTTTCATTATATAAACTCTAGCCATTTTACTATAATCAACTATGAACGATATAAAATATTTCTCTCCCCTGAAACCTGTTGTTTTAAAAGGTCCACACACATCTGTATGTATGATCTCTAATAAATCTTTTGCCTTGTCTCTCTTGTTTTCAAAAGGAATATAATGAATTTTATTTTCTATACATGTTCTACATTTCATGAAATCTACCTCTAAATTTTTCGGAATTCCTATTAATAGTTGCTCTTGAACTAATGTGTTCAAATATTTAAAGTTAACATGCCCTAACATTCTATGCCACTTTTCTTTCTGACTCATGCTCTCAAAATTTTTATTTGCAATATTAACCGATGATTTACTATATTTCAACTTACTTTTCATTCCATACAAACCATCCTTTCTCAAAGCTATTGCTACAATTTTACCATTTTTGTTGATTATTTTTGTCATTTTACCTTTAGAAATAATTGTATGATTACTACTTATTCTACTCTGACTGATCAAATTTGATTTCATATCCTTTACCAAAAATACATTATTCATTTCTATTAAACTATCTTTTCCAAAAACTTTAAAATAACTTAATACTTTACCAATTTTGGTTGCTTTGAGAATCCTATTATCTCCTAGATATACATTTACTGGTTCTTTCAGGTTGACACAACTATCAAAATATTTTTCATGATTTATAATATGGTCTGTACAACCACTATCTAAAAGCCATTCAATTTCATTAGAATTATTACTTACTTTACCCTTATATACTACATGATGTTCTATCTTCGTTAGCCATGCATTTGCTTCTTCCTTTTTACCTTCATGTTTCGCATAAGAACAATGACCTTGTTGTCCTCGGAAATTGTTGCCTCGACCTCTATACTGATTCCCTCTTCCAGCTCCTCTTTTTCCATGTGATGATTGTCTTCCACTCTTGGATTGACCTCCATATTTGCAGTCTCTTTGAAAATGTCCACTCTCTCCACATCCATAACATTTCCATTCTTGTTTGTTTTTCTCCACCATAAAAGCATTGGTTTTCCGTCCAGGATATTCTTGTTTCAGAGTCTTCATTTCAACCATTTGGATTTTGCTTTTGACATACTCCACCGTCTGATCCTCTTCTTTCAGTGTATCGATTAAATCTCCAACATAACTATAAGATTCTGGTAGGGAATTTAGCATATAATTTAACTTTTCCTTCTCTGTTATAGTGGCACCTGCATTCTTCAATTCATTCACAGCCTTTTCAAATTCGCTAAAAAATGTCGCTGAATTTGTGTAGTCTCCGAGTCTTAATTTCTCCAATTTATTTCTATATATAATCTGAAGTGCAGTTGATTCCTTCAGATAGAGACTATCGAATTTTTTTATGATCTCGAAAGCTGTCGTTTTCTCACAAACGAATTCCAACTGCTTGTTTGAAATGGCACTATAAATGTAATTTATGGCTTTCAAATCATTATCGTCCCAATCAGACTTATCATTCTCCATTTTCGGTCTTTGTACGACAATATCGCATTTTTTCATCTTGAGAAACATTGTGATCCGTTTTTTCCACATACTGTAATCTTCTCCATCGAATATTGGAATCATAATTTCCTTGTTGGCGGCCATTTTTATTTTAGACAGAATATTCTCGAATGTTCCTTCGTAAACGAGATGGTTTTCTTTATTTACCACTTGTACACCTTCCAATTACTGAATTCTTCAACCACGCTCTGCTACCATGTTAAGGTGTAAAAAGAAATTCGGTGTACTTTCTATTCTATATTTTAATACAGGTAATTATACTTATACAATCACTTTCTGCTCAGGGTACATATACATATATATCAGGTTATCTTGTCACCACGAACGAGAGCGATGTGTTCACCGTGGTTCATACCGTTATTCAAGTCAGTTCACACAATAACATATCACTAGTGCCATCTGTTGCTCATCCGTAGTAACAACACAACAGAGATAGAGAGAATAAAAGTACATATATTTAACATATATATATATATATATATATATATATATATATATATATATATATATATATATATATATATATATATATATATATATACGGGGTGTCCACGGAAGGTAGCTCGCTCCTATAACATTTTTGTTTTCAGAGATAATGAAATAAAATTCAAAGGATCTGTTTGATGCATAAAACTGCATTTTTTTGACAAGTAACTCAACTTCATGCAACTTCCGGTTTCACCGGAAGTGACATAAACTTTCGATTTTTAAATGGGACACCGGGTATATTTTCAGTTTTTATGTCTCCATATGACATTTAGAATACAACTATATATCATTTGTTACTTTTTGTAACCTTTTTTTCATTTTTTTTTTCGAAATAAATTTTCATTCTAGAGGGCTATGGATGCGTTCAAATAACTAATTTCGGTCCTAAAATGTATTTTAAAATACAACTTCACTGTTTTCGATCAAAATGTTTCAGCTATGTGAAGTTTAATTTTAAAACTTTTATAACTATTTTTTTCAAATGGCAACATGGTGGCTCGTCGGAATAAAAAAAAAGATAATTCTATTACGATCAATTTGATACCGCACTCTAGGTATTAGGTTGAAAGAAAACTTTCGATAAAAACCTGAAATCCCATTACCTTAGAACTTTCTTTAAATGAAGAATATTATTGAGATTAAGATAACATTTGAAATCATCGAGTAGCCTGTAACCAACACAACTGAAACAAAGCCACGCCCACAAATCTACGTCCCTGGACGGCAAACAGGGCCATTTTAGGACCGAAATTATTTATTTGAACGCATCTATAGCCTTCTACAATAAAAACTTGAGTTGAGTTACTTGTCAAAAAACGCAGTTTTATGCATTAAACAGATCCTGTGAATTTCATGTCATTATCTCCGAAAACAAAAAAGTTATAGGGGTGAGCCACCTTCCGAGGACACCCGGTATATATATTTATATATATATATATATATATATATATATATATATATATATATATATATATATATATATATATATATATATATATATATATATATATATATATATATATATATATCATAGATATAAAAATATACATGACAAGCTATTACGGCATATATATATATATATATATATATATATATATATATATATATATATATATATATATATATATATATATGCGGTAATAGCTGAACATGCATATTTTTATATCTATGAGTTATTAATTGGACACAGTTAGTCATCACAAGTTTGATAAGTGAGAAACCGTGAAAGTGAATGAACAGAGTTAAAACCATGTTATGAACTCTGCAGGTAGGTATATTTCATTTGCTAAATTAGATGGCATTTTAACTAATTCTATATATTACTACTATATACGAGGATTATTGGTTGATAAATCATTTCACAGCCATTTTTATATTAGCGCTCAAATTATCGATTTCCAGTAATAAATTTCGTACCCGAGAATAAGGTTATGAACAAAGAGCGGATTAAGAGTAAACTGAAATGTTTCATGATAAAGCGCCATACCCCTCAGAGTAGATTTTTAAATGTTATTTCAACTAAAAAGAAACAAACATTTTAGAACTGGCCGAAAGAAAATAGATTGGACAATGGCCTACGCATCTCCAGTTTGGGGATGTCCCTGATGATGGCCGTGGATGGTATGTCCGAAACTGCCAGATTCATAGAGACTAGGAAATGCCCAGTGTAATCTTTCAGATAATAAATAGGCTCTCGTATTATCGTACTTTATATATTTGATATAACTATAAGAAATAATGAAACACTGAGAACTATGAACTGAGGAAGTCAGTAAACACCATTGTACTACTACACCAAGGTAACCAAAAAACGTGAATAAGACGTCAGAAGCTCGTCAAGAAATCGTCATTTATGACACTCAAATAAGACATTGCAGTAGGTACTATAATGAAGTTTTATAGACGTCTTATGAAAGTTAATTTAACTTAAATAATTCGTCATATTGGACGTTACAATGAGTACTGTGTCTTGTTCAGGAAAAAAGACTATCATAAACATTTGAACATTTTATTGTTCAAAAATACAAAAATAACCAAAAAAATTCACAAATGAACAATTGCAAAAATAACGTGAAAATATATTCTCTTATACAAATGAACCTATATTCATATGAAAAATGGATGCTGTGGTGCTAGAATGAACGTGTATGTAGAAGCGGAAAGGAAATCCATGATGTATCTGAATAAGTAGGAAACACAAAACATTAAGATGGAAACATTTCTATTTTCCACGCTTCAGGTGTGATAAATCACTTAGACAGTATATGCCTGACAGTGCTGATGAAATAGGATAATCATAAACTGACGTTTTTTTCAGAAATTATTTTCCTATCAGAATACACCTGTTTTTATCAATGCATAATATATTGTGGATTTCAATTATTGTTCCCTCAGATTTAGAACGATAAAAATGAGATACTGGGTGAGAATAAATGCTTAATTCAAAGTTTGATGAAACCAACTTTTTAAATTGTGTATATTTTGTATCATCTAAAATAGACCCTGAAGTATGTTCATACATAAATTTTGTATGTTGAGGGGGCTTGTATGAATTTATGAAATGATTTGGTTCGTCTATACGATTATATACTTGATGTAATGGTTTATGTGGGGTCTTTATTAAGTTTTTGATTTGGCCTAGAAAATTTTCAAAGGAGTAAGCAGAAATGGTATTCAAAGGGCCATAATTTTTGACATCATCACTTGAATGAATTAGATTGTGAATATTATATATTGAATAATCTAAGCCATATATTTCTTTACAATGAGATACAAAAATATCTTACATCTTTTTCGCCATTTCTACATTTCTGCTTTGATGAACTAATTCAGGAGAAGCCAGAATGAAAATGCTACAGTGAAGCAAAAAAATGCTGATATATTCCTATTTCTATATTGTTATTCTTCAGTATAACTGGACCTAAATATAATAAAAAGGTTTTCAGCTCTGTAGCTTTTCACCTTGGTAGTTGAGACAGCTCTCCAGGTTTTCTATTAATTTCATTAGCAACAATTTTTTTTACATACAATAAATATTCATTCATATTTCCCACTCCTCTAGCAGGAAATCAAACATTAAGGTCACCACCAAGCCAAAAATTGAGAACGTTTTTCATGACCCCCAGACATACTGCGTGCATATAATTTAAAGGGAATTTTGTTATTATAAGTCCAATATGTAATTGGTGAGAGGCGAAACACCAATGTGATGATTATTATCAGTTTGCAAATAAAATGACTCATGAGTTCTCTTAGGAGCATTCGAATAATTAAAAATTACTCTTTTATTTATATATGTACCAAACTCTGTACACTTCTCACAGGATGAGTAGCCACCATGAGATTTGACACATTTAATAAACACCCTAGCTGGCGCATCACAAACAAAACTTTGTATTCTTATAATGTACTTCTTGTTATTTTGAAAAATTCCATTTTCCAGCAGATCTGAAAGGTCTTTGATACAATCTTCAAGAAATAAATCTAGATTTTTTGGTTTGGAAGTACATACCACAAAAAATTTCAACAGTAAACGGAGAAAAATTATTATATTTTAATGAACATAGAATAGGCCAAAAATGTAAGGTGAACTATTTAAAATAGGAAGACCATCAATATTAAAGCTCAACGAAATATGATCAGAAAATTTATCAGTATGATTTTCTAAAATAAATTTCAAAGTGTTTTTCAAATTGAAATGGATGTATTCCCCATTATCTATCATTTTAATATTATCATGTCTTGGAGTTTTCAGTAAAGATCTAGAATCTGATAGAAGATCAAGATGATGAGGTTGAAGTATATTATGAAGTAGACTAGTAACAGCAGAATGAGTAACCTTTTCGGTAATAGCCCAGATTTTAAATTTTTCCTTTGATGTCTTTTTTTCTAAATTCTCAGGGATACTTAAAGTAGAAGAAGTAGATGGTTTTAACACAAGAGTTTATTCTGTTTCTGAAGTATTTTCTAAATTATGTTCGCAATATGTATCAGAATCAGTATAAATTCAAAGAACTACAGATGGTCTGATTGGCTGTGCTACCCACATTTTGAGAAGTACGGATTTCATCTTGAATAGCATCATTAATGCTTCTATTAAGGTGCTGACTGACAACTAATTTGATTTCTGATTTTTTCAACATGTTTTCATTACAATATACTCAAAGCTTGACTACCAAAATCTAACTAGAAACTATAATGATTCTGCGTAAGTTCACAGTATGAAATATTCTTTATTGTTGTATGTTACTTTCAGTTACTTCATCATACATTTGAAAATTTTATACAGATCTCTTAGAATCCCTAGGATATAAATTTTCTAATTGTTTTACAAGACATTGAAAGTGCGTACTGAGAACACCTGATTCATCTAAATTTAATCAAAAATCCTGTCAACTGCTAATGTTCTAATAATTATAATAATGTTGAGTCCTTGGGATTCTTATGACTAAGTTGAAGTAACTGAAATTTCAAAACATGGAAAATAAAGAGTATTCCAAACTGTGAACTCATTACTCGACTACAGTTTCCAATTATCTTCAAATTACTCAAATTCAACTGGTCTGCATATATGGGAATGAAATTAAAATAAGTTATTTTATCAGTCACCTACTTCAACCGTAATGATTTGAAAGGTTTTTAATTTTGGCCCGAAAAATTGAACTGTGATGCTAAATTATTGCTGATAACCTCTTTTAGAATTTTTTTCGTTCTTGTAACTAATCCATCTTCACCCAAACTGGACAAATAGGAAACCTGTAATCAATATGTGAAAAATATGTTGAAAAGGTAGAAATATTGCACCAATGATGCTTTGTTTTCATCTTCAAGAAGTTCAGTTTCAAAATTTTCCAGATCGTCTAACCTACCTAGAAGTAATTTATCGTTATCATAATTAACAACTTTTTTGTTATTTATACTTCTTAGAATAGCCAAAATTTGATTGTTTCGTTCCTTGATTTTATCAGATATGGCAATATATTGGTAACGTCTGAAAAAATTTCTACTTGAATTCAAATAAAATTTTCTTTCATTCAATTATAGATTTGCATTTATTTTAGTCACATGCCAAAAGGTGTGCAATGGCTATACTAACTACAGCAAATTATTTCATGAGAAAATCACCTAATCAACATAATTATATGCTGCACTTTCCTAAGTGTAAATTACTAGATATGAAGTATTCAGCTTTTGTCATTACAAAATTTCATAATTCAAGCAAACCATAGCTGTACACAATGTACCTTTTCTTCTTTTTTAGCCTAAATATTCTCTACGATTTGCTGATTTTTTATATATCCTGTCTCAGTAATTTCTTTGTTTTGAGTACTTATTTGCTCATCTTTCCTGCGTCTTTCTTGAACAACTTGACCCTGACGCTGTGCTGATGCTATAACGCTATATTCATTTATGAATTTTTAGTGAAAAATTTTTAATTATCCAAAAATATGAAAAACTCACAACTGAAGTCAATTAATGATATCTTTGGAGGCAGCTTAATTTTTTGTCTTGAATTATGAGATTCCTCTTCCTCACTGCTCGAGTATCTTCTTTTTTCTTCTTTGATATTTATCGTCAAGCTCATCATCAGTTTCCAAATTGGAGGTTAGTTCCGCTAAATTTTGTTTTTGAAGCTTTTTCCAAATTAGTTGAAACTATTGAAAATTAACGTTAGTAAGAAAGCTATTGGTATAGCACATCTCCACTTACCAGTTTCATAAAAACATTTATTAATTAGATAACCAGAGTGACCAGCTAGTTTCGTTAGCTTCTTCTTGCCGCATAAGAGCTTTGTTATCCTGGTAAGAATATTTTTATGGCGGCCAATAAACTCGGCTTTTCCCCGGAGTAAGCCACCTCTCGGAGACAACGCTTAGCTCACCGTCGGAAAACTCTATTACTGCACCACACAGGATTAAGGAGCAACGGAACAAACTGGATACTGGATTAATCCACACGCCGCCAGAGAAAATATACTGATATTAGTCCAGAAATGGTAGACTGGCGCATGCTGCTAGCTAGTGAAAAAACTTGGAAAATGTTTGTCTGTCTAGTGGAGAAAAGCCCGCCAACCCCATAGACCACAGTCCAAACTAACCTAAACGCTAATGACAGAACACACTAACCGCCAATCACAGAACACAGAAACCACCAATCGCACAACAGAACGGGAATTGCAGGGCGGAAATTTTGAATTATAATCGAAGCGGGAATTTTGAGTTTACTTGTTTTCAAAATCTGTAATTGTCTTGCCACAAAAAAATCAGAGAAAATGCGTTTGTTATGATTTATTTCGCTCTTATATTCAGTGAATATACGCAAGCTCTCACATTTGACAAGAATGAGAACTCATTATTGCTTTTCTACACACAGTTCCAAACTGAAATTTAATTATAACTTCTTTTGCACTTCCTAAATCTTCTTTCGAGTTTTTAACAATTTCAGTATGCCTAATTGTATGCTATAATAAGAGGAAATCTATATTGGTCATAAGATAAACGTCTATTACACGTGTTAGAAAATAACTAAATAATTCGTAGTTTTCAAAACGTATTGTGAACGTTTTTGTTAGCAGTAGTT
This sequence comes from Cynegetis impunctata, assembly GCA_030704885.1. Lineage (NCBI taxonomy): Eukaryota > Metazoa > Arthropoda > Insecta > Coleoptera > Coccinellidae > Cynegetis > Cynegetis impunctata. The sequence continues at coordinate 89,091 of JARQZK010004512.1, read as the reverse complement.
AACGATGCAATATATTAAAATTGGAAGTTCTGCCAATTCCAGTTTTCAAATGCTCATAATGAAACAAACGATTGACGTTACCAAAAAACCCGTTATACTACCTGACGTTTTAATTACGTCATTTAGTCAACATCGTTTACACTATACCATTTTTTGACGTCGATAAAACGTGTGGTGACAATAGTAGTTGCATGGGTAGTGCCATGACGCTTGACTACTCAACCTAAGATGGCATATCTAGGAACCTACTTTACTTATCATCAAAGAATTTCTACAGAATAAAGTCTGATACATAGTAGCCAGTAATCACATAATTGAAAGCTATTCCACATTAAATTGTTATTATCTTAAGTCGCCTTGAATCTGCTCTCACAGTACTACTCTAAATAAATAAATAACGACAAGTCGTTACACTCACAGAAGTAGCAGGAAGTCCGACCATCCTAGCGACAGCATCCTTGACGAATGGGTTGTTGTATTTCTCCTGCTTTCTTCTATGAGTCTCGTCAAGCGGAGGAGCACCAGAGACGACCTGAGCGTCTATCACCCAGGCTTTGTGCTCCAAAACAACCACAAGATCGGGTTTACGCAAACCTACAGTTGTTCGTAGGCGAGGTTCGTTAATAACCCGTCTTCCCTTGTCTTTGAAAAAGCCAGCCAATGTGTTGCACACAGCGTTATGCCGCTTGATCCTGCCGCCATGTGTACGGAAGCAGGACTGCACGATATGTGCCGCTGTTTCAGTGCTCCGACATCCCGCCCTACACATGATGTTCGTAAGGTCGGTTCGCTGGCCTCTCGAAGTACGGACTCAGGTGGGAAGGGTATTGGCGTGGACGTGATTATATTGTACATAATCCCTGCCGGGGATCCCAGCGTATCCAGCGTCAATCCACCGAATTGATGCAGCGGATTTACCACTTTCCCTCAGCTCACTGCCGTCGTTCGCGTTGTAAAGGCGCCCAGTCCACCAACGTGCACGCTGTTCATGGGGGAACAGTCTCTCACCGTCCGGGTTAAGAACCTTTTCGGCCCAACTGATCTTACGTCGGGCCCATGGTGAGTTAGAGATGGCCGCGGCCGCACTCGAGGTCGAGTTAGCCATATTGTGCAGCCGATCTCTAAGTAGACCGGGGATAGCAACGGTTAGAGCTGGAATTCCAAGTCCGCCACTTCTACAAGGGGCATGAAAGTAACCCAAGGGGGTGTCTTTTGGTAATCGAAGCCAGCGTCTTACTGCTGCTCTAACTTGGAGATTAAGTTGTTTAAGTGTCTTCATAGTACAACCAGCTAGGACTAGCTGGTGATAGAATCTCGGAATTAGAAAACAGCGAAGAATCTTAAGCCTCTGATGGGGCTTAAGGGGCGCACTTGAAATACGTTTAAGCTCTTGCTCCACTGTCGGACTAACCTTACGCAATCCTCTGGGACCGATGTTAACCCCCAGGTAACGACATTCGTCAACTGGCCCCAATTGGCGGATTAATCCACCCCGTTGGAGAGAGAACTGCGCTTCGGTGAGAGTTTTGATCTTTTTCTCTCTACCCGATGGTACAAGTGAAGTGGCGACGCATTTCGTAGGATTAAGTGTTAAACCCTGTGCTTGAGCAGTCTGCCCCACTGTCCTAAGACTTCTGGACATGCCTACCTTTGATGAAGACAAAAGGCATACGTAGTCGGCATAAGCAACCGCATTAATCAGGTTGCCTTCGATTCGGTAACCAACTTCGAGAGGTACCGAACGCAATACACGGTCAATCACGAGAGCGAACAGGACCGTGGACAAGGGATCTCCTTGATGAACTCCTCTCGAGACCCGGATCCTTTGTGACTTGTCTCCTCCACACTCAATGATGGTCGCACTCTTGGAGTACGTTGGGGCGAGGTATTTTACGAGCGAGTCTGGAAAACCCGCTTCAAGTACCGTTGCCGTAATCGCGCCATAGCTCACAGAATCATAGGCCTTTGCGTAATCGAGAGAACATAAATGAAACTCATTCAAGTTCTCTCGTGCATGCTGCAGGACAGCGGCTAGAACGGCGATGTTCTCAGCACACCCATCCGCGAGGCAGCGTTGCCTCTCATCTATGATCGTGCCGCCCTCGACATATTTTTCTTAAAAAGAGACTGTGTCGCGGCATATTCCCTACGCCTCTTGTGTTTACGATTACGAGGCGCCGAAGTTCGGCGTGGTTGTTGCACACGCTTCCGCTCAACCTTGCCATACGACGGAAATATGGACTTCAACCAGGAAAAAATAAGCCCCGAGGGGTCCTCGCCATTCTGTATGCTCTCTACCAACTGAACTAGGAGACCAGATCCTCTAAAACTAGAGTTTCTGACCTCAGGAAGAAGCCTTAGCGCCTCTTCCAGATACGGTTCAGGCGGCGGTAAAGGCGCGGGTGGCGTGGGCGGAACCTGAGGTTCGTCGTCAGAATCAGAAGAAGAGGAAGACTAAGTCTCGGCGTCATCACCAGGTAGCGCATCGATAGCCTCCGCTAGCAGTTGTTTGTAGGCCGCCGTCTTTCACGTGTACTTAAGTGAGTCGATGTTCCGACCAGGGTACATTGGCAAGAGGAGGACGTTTATATACTTGACGGGGTCGCCAAGTCTACATACCTTACAACATGCGCCTCCTCGCTTGCTGCGAGCCTCATCTCCTCCTCCGAATATCCCTTGTTCTTACGCTCGATATTTATCTCTTCATTAGTCACCGCGAGATGTGATCGCTGCCTATGGACTCCCAATCCAATCTTTGTAGCAAACTCCACTGGGGGTTCGCAAAGATCGCACACAAAGGCTCTGCTTGACGATGGTGTGTCCTCCGCCCTCCGAGACGGTCCCGCGCCTGACAGCCCGGGCGCCACCTCTTCGGGCGGGTGTGTACGCATGTGATTGGATAGACCTCTTTTGCTCGGAAGGACTCGCCTAGGGACGCAAATAGGGCATGTGTACTCAGAAGTTCGTGAGGTAGGATCGCGTGTTTGGGAAGGAGCGGCACCAGATGACGGCACCACAGTATCACGCGCAATTGGACCCAGGCTCCGAAGACCCAGGCGTCGACCCGTAGGCCCTTCATCTTTGTTTCTACTTTCTGGAGCCAATTGAATAACGACATTAAGGGGTTGCTGGCCCCCAAACGCCGGGTGCAAGCACCAAAACCTTTCCTTGTCCAAAACCATCACGCACCCACAGGCAAGGAACCGGCACATGGGGGGGATGCCCCCTTGTGTGATAGTTGATCTTATGCAGGCCGCGCCACTAGCTGTCTACCCGGTATCTTGGAGCAGACAAACGAAAGTTCTTATTTATTAGACCGCACCACTGGCTGTCTACCCGGTTTCTTGGAGTAGACAGTAGAGTATTGGTCAAACGGAAATAAATCCGAATGGTCCAGCGAGGGCACGGGAGGCTACTCTACAGTAACCAGAGCTCTCTCCAAGAGGACGTTTAGGTCATTAAGAGAGTCATAGTTTCTCCCGCCTCTTATTGACATCTCCGATACCCTGTAGATATAAATTGACGTCTTCTGCAACAGGTAGATCAAATGATAGTAGTTTGTTTAACTCTAATGATTCAAATGTGTTGATCCCTCTTGCTTATAATAAGCCGTAAATCCTTTTCCAAAGTGAGACCACGTTATAATACTGAAATTCAGAGAAGGAAACGTACTTGCGTAATGCCCTGTCAAAAGTTATAGCTGCATCATATGATGCCCGTACTAGGGTCATAAACTGCGAGTAATCCAACTGAAATTTCCTGTTTGTGGTTACTTCTACAAATCCGTTTACTCCATCTATAGTGATAAATTCATTCACCATTGGATCGTTCTTTTCATTAGATGGGGTTAAACTCTTTGCTTTCGGTGTTAAATCAGGTTTTGATTCAGACATTTTAAATTCTTTCTTAAAATTCTTTGGTTTAGAAAATTTTGATTTGATGTCTTTATTCTGTTGTTGTCCGTGTTGTTGTTGTCGTTGTTGCTCTTGTTGAGGTGCTTGTTCTGCAGGTTGTGCTTGCTGGTTGGGACGGCTCTGTGAACCACGGCCACGTCCTCCACGCCAGAAGCCACCGCGTCCTCGAGCTGGTGCTTGTATATTACTATCCATAATATCAATTTGCTTTGCTTCTTTGTCGCGAACTACGCTTACACCATAAATCCTAAAATTTTGGTTCATAGTCATAGTTACTCCCGCCGTTTACCCGCGCTTGCTTGAATTTCTTCACGTTGACATTCAGAGCACTGGGCAGAAATCACATTGCGTCAACACCCGCAGGGGCCATCGCAATGCTTTGTTTTAATTAGACAGTCGGATTCCCCCGGTCCGTGCCAGTTCTGAGCTGATCGTTAAATGGCGGCCGAAGAGATTACCCGGGCCGCCCTCGCGGGCGATCCGGGGTCTCGCAGCTTGACGGTTCCGCGGGAGGCCAAGACGCGGGACCGAGCTCGGATCCGACGCGACGCAAGCACTTGCATAAAATTTAGACGGCATCTAAGCAGTCTTAAACTTAAACGCCCAATTTTGGTCGTTTAATTGCAAGTTTAAAGAACTTTTAAGTTTATGTGTAAGAAAACAAAAACGTTAAAATAGTAATTCATTCTGGTTGTTTTATATCTACAACCACGACTTAGACGTTCTAGAATGCCTGTGATATGTTAATCTTCTTCGGAAGCGCCATACATGAAAACACTATTGTGATGAATTTTCTTTTTCAAAACATTTAAGTTATATAAGCATACAGCCGTTTTAGTCTTGGAGAAAATCGAAGGTTGAATGGAATATGCAAATGAAACTTATATGTTTATGTTACTAAAAAAAAAGACCGTAACCCCTCTCCCAATCCGCCTCTCTACAGGCACATATTTATCTCAAAAATGTCTGCTTGCAGTGCTCCAACTATGTTAAAGTGTTGAGATCTGATTATATTCTTTTATTGTCATCGATTCATTTGTTCAATCAACTATAATAATTTTATTTTTGCCAGTTTTGGTAAAATATTTGGCCTGCAGAACTGAAGGCGTGTATTTATAGTTCATGGACAATACACAAGTGTAGGCCCAGTTTAACACGACGCCAGTTTAGGTTTACAGATGACCGGTTCTTTGACCGATCCAACTGTGTTCTTTCATTTTATTTCTAGATTTCTCTGTACTTTCATCCCCCCAAGACAGGCTGAGATTCAACCAAAGTAAACAAAAAGCAATAAAGCCGTGAAAACACCTATATAGACAATTTTTTTACGAATGAAATTTTAATACAGTTTGATATTAGAAAATAGTGAATAAATATGTAGATTAAAGTCGGCATATAATGGAATACCAATTATTTTCATAGTGATAATATCAAAACATAAGTGTTTAGAGCTGCTATATTTCATTAATAAATAGTTCTAAGTATCTCTAAAGAGTGACAGGTGCTAAATTAAAAATGAAATCATATTCCGTAAATTTACAAAAATATTTAAAAAAATGCATTTTTGTTCGAAAATAAAAAATGGAAGGTAATATGGAATAGTCATATCTAGTAATATGGAATAGATTTATTTTATGCAAAAAACATTACTAAAATCATTCAACTTCAGAACATCAGACAGGCAAAAAGTATATCTAGGAATTGCAAAAGTCGCATCTTTTTTAGTACTGGTACAAGCTTCGTGAGCCCATTCATTGCAGATTACGCATTGCACCCAAATTTCCCCACTTCGGCTCGAGGAAAACTTTTCTTGGCAAAAAATACATGGGATCTCTTCATCGGTTGACTTTTTATTGTAGCAGCTTAGTGCCAGATCTTCATCAGATGAATCATCAACTACTGGTTCAGATTGTGAATCAGAGGAACTAGAGGGGACATATTTTTTCGTGACTTTACGCTTCTTGGTTTGTAATCCACTAGGTCCAGGTTCATCGAAAACGTTTCGGGTAACTTTTTGTCTTAAAAGATTAATTATTGATTGCTCTAATTCTTCCTTATTCGGCATCGACGTTATTATTTTAGAACGCCCACATTTCCTTCCCCGATTTCCCGACTTCTTTGTTAGCACTGGAACTATGTCACTAGGATAAACATTAAGCGAGTTATTTTGCTCTTTATCGTTCGGCAAATTTTGGTTTTCTTTCTGCATGTCAGCCGCAAATTCTTCGTCTGTGAAAATATTTCTTTTTAAAGGGTATATCAAAATGTGTTACTGCACGTTTTTCTGTTCTCATGAAGATTCTCACTTCTTCGTTATAGAAGGTCTTTAATGCACCCATGACGGTCTTGTCAAGTGGCTACAGTTTATGCGTCGTATGTGGTGGTAAGAATAAAATAGTAACATGATTGTCTTTGAGTTTGATAACGACATCTAGATTTCTAGTGTGAGTGTGATGGCCGTCTAATATCAGTAGTATTGGTTTTGTTGCTGAAGGTTTGGCTTTTTCTAGGAAGTGGTCAAACCATTTTGTGAATAAATCTGTTTGAATCCACTAGGATGGGTTAAAAGCAAACAGCGATCCTGGAGGTGCTTCCTTTTTTAGCTGGTCACTGGCTTTTTGCGTGGAAAGACAACCCCGACTCATCTACGTTATATATTAGGTGAGGTCCATAATTTCTCTCTGCCATAGTATTCTCTAATAAGTCGAAAAACGGCTCTTGCTAGGGGAGTTCCAGTGGGCTTTCGTAAACTTAGTGTAGCCTTATGCCTGGGTATAAATGAAGAAAACCAATCTTTTCCCGCAGATTCACGTAAAAGGGAGAATGTATGTGGTATATTGTTACGCTTAGCAAGTTGAAATGCTAAAGATCGGACATCCCTTCTTGTCAGACCAAAACTTTTGATCCATTATAAGTAAATATCGAACTAGTTCCCCTTCTAACTCCTCTGACAAAATCGGTTTTTTACCCAACTTCGTTTCACTAACAGTTGCTGGAGGCCCTTCAGTGTTACAGAGGCGAAAAAGTGTTGAGCGTGGAACTTAAAATTTTTTTGCTGCGGCCAAATAACCCATATTTGTATTTCTAACTGTAATTCAATAGCGTTTTCCATATCTTTATCACTCCATTGTTTTCGCTTTTTCTTTATTTCTGAAAATAAAAAAGATCCCTTGAGTAATCCCAATAGGGCGGGTAATATGGAATATTCTATATTACACGCTACGCAAAATGTAAACAAAACAAGTTCTCAATTTGTTATTATGAAAAATATCAAAGCAAGTGGTCAAGATTTCTGCCATATCATGCCTAAACAAACTAACCATGCGTTTAAATAATTTTATTTAAACAAAATGTAGTCACAAAACGATTTTAACTGACACCGTTCACAAACTTTAAATACGTGGAAATCATTACCTCACATTTTTCAGCGTTGGTGGCGTATAGCGGCAATTTTATTTAATGCCAGCAGTCTACAATTTTAACAATCATTCTGATACCGTCATCACCTTAGAGAGGGATACACACGCGTTTTAAAATTATAAAAAATTCCATATTACTCGACCATTCCATATAATATGCCGACTTTACTCTACCTATTTTGAATGTGATGGTCATATTAATTCAAGTTAGTATCTTGATCTTCAGTTGAACGTGTTCTCTACATCTTAGAAAACATCATCTAAGAAGATATGAAAATGTTAAATTGTGAAGTATGTTTCACGTCGACATAATTTTTTCTGGCTACTGAGATGTAAACTTTCATTCGCTGAAACTAATAAATGGAAAATAAAATATTCAAAATTCACATACGACACTATATTACTATGAAATATCGATTCATGCGGAATCTGTTTAATTCGAGAAACATGTAAAACTAATTCTGTACCAGGTTTTTGAAACAAAATTGTTCCAATATTGATGTCTCAATGAGATATCGATAACTTCTTTTATGGAAGATTTTGTTATAATATTGGCAGAGGTATCTAATTTCAGTATATACACAATTACATGTTGTTGTGTTCGGATTTTTAGCTATTTAAAAACGCAGAATAATTACATGTATTTGCTAGTAGGTTATGTTATAATTTCAAGAATTTTGTGCGATAGTTATTAGGATGTAGGTCATTCTTGAAGTAAAATTGATAGTATTATTCATGCATGAAACCAATACTGCGATTCAACACTATTACTTCATATTTTATCATCTTTTCATTCAATAACACATTTGAGATCATTGTGTTTATAACTATTTAAAGTCTATCAGCATTTCAGAAAATTTGCGAGAAACCAAAATTATTATTGTTTGGCGTTGAAGTTATCGATGTCCTTATTCAAGTACATTTTGGTTAGGTTATATACAATACGAACCTAATGTCTATAGCGAAATGAATTTAACAATGTCAAAAATTTATGAATTCTTAGTTGATTATTTTTGTTTCAACCATAATAAGGTTGGATGCGCAGTTGAACGTAGCTAACCCTCACGACAGCACTAAAATATTTCGATTGATTTCAATTTGATAAAATGATACTGGTGTTTTGAGTTGAAATGAATAATACGATTTAGATGAAGTGAATATAATATATAGTTCTGTACTGAAAGAACTCTTTAACGCCATATCAAATATAACCTCAATTAAATGTTTTCTACATTTACAGCTGTTTTACACCAGCCTCTTCAAAGAGGAATTAATCAGCAATGATGATAACGTTTATTATGCTATTCAAACCTGTTCAATACTAATATGAATAAGTCATTGAACTACTCGCGTAGGACAGAGGGTTTATCATTGATGTATTTACAATGGCGATAAATTCTTTTTGTTGTGCTAGAATTATTTGTTAATATACATTTACCATCTAAATTTCAATAATATAAACGAACAGTTCTTTAGCTGGGAAGTGAAAAATTCTTATTTTTTTTTTGGGGTTCATGTAAGTCTTCTCAACTTGACACTATTCTCAAATTGCAGAAGAGAGCAATTCGTTACATGTTTGTACTGGAAAATAGGGCTCATTGCAAACCTTATTTCAGGAAAAATTGAATTTTGATGCTTCCTACTTCATATTTACTTGAGTTTGTGTGCTTGATTCATATATATTTTCGTGCCGTACCCTTGGTGTCACAGAACGGGTATTCCACCAGACCTTCGGGACATCATGTTCACCTTCCTATTCCTTACTCTGACTTAACAAAAAAGTCCATCATTTACAATGCTAAGAAAATTTACAATCACCTTCCAGAGGAATTAAAATCTATAACTTCCTTGACCAATTTTCGGAAACGAACAAAATCTTATTTTCTTGGTAGACCTTATTACTCTATAGAGGACTACTATTCTGAGCACTGATTGATCGATATGACCAAATTGAATAACACAGGCATCAGCTTCGATTGACGAGGATTTATTATAAAGTTTGTAAATATTTTTTATGGAAATGTGGTGTGATTTTTATTTCTAGGTATTACATTGTTTAGTTTGTATATTTTTTGGTTGATGTGTGTTTATTTTTATGGTTTACATTATATAGTTACTATTTTTCCGCTTTGTCAGTGAAATGTATAATTTTAAGACAATAAAGCATATTTGTTTTGATTTATAATAGGTATACTTAGTTAATATGCTCGTTGAAGATGAGATAGAAAAAATGAAGGAAATAGTTTGCCATTAGCATCTGAAGAAGGTGAAGTTCCACCGAAACGTGCGTCATGTGTTATTTTTTATAAAAATGTGTAAATTGTTATTTTTAACCATTGTTTTAATATGGAAATTGTCTGTTTGTCGGGTATATTTTTAAAGTTTTATTGATTTGATGAGTTCCATTTCTTTCTGCATTTCGTGAACATTTCAAGTATGTTTTTTGCTACGATGCAATTTTACTATATCCAGACCTTTCACATAATTACATTCAACTCCGTTGAAACAACGTAAAACTTTTTTGATTCTGTTCTAAATTATTATTATTACAATATAAAGCATTCAATTTTTATTGTATAAAGTTTCAGAACTTTTCGTTGAAAAACATACTCAATATTTCGCTAGTAGTTACTTTTCGGATCAATAAATTTTCTGCTTGGATGAAATTATCTATTATTTTCTTTTACCTGAGTATTTGCCGAAATTATGTTCTATACGTAATATTTGTATTTCCACGATATATGTTCTTCTAAAAGCATCTTTCATTTACATAAACAATTTAGCATAAGAACGTCCTCAAACTCTTGAGGTGTCCCCGAAGTAGTTTCATGTGTCCTCAAACTTGCAACTTTCACTGACCACAAATAATTTCGGTTCTCAAAATAATAGAAAGAGAAACAAAAATTTAAGGCCATATTCTCCGTATGCAATTAAGCGAAGCTTAGAGCTTAGGCCTGTTTTCAAGACACATTTGGTATGCGCCGTACGTTCAGCTCACCTTAAGCCTGGTTTAAGTTAAGCTTTCAAAATTATGGGCTTATCTTGTTAAGCCAGATATTTTGACATACCTGAGTTTCATACTTCTGTATGTTTCTTGTAGTGTATTATTTTTGTTAAATACTGAAATTTGGTTTATCTTTAAAAAAAATTCCAATAATATGGAAGTGGAGGATGAAATGATCCTTGATGATGACCTGGACGTCTTAAACATCATTAATTTTGGATTTCCACGACATTTGTACAATAGGCCAAACTATATTGAGGACATGGACGACTTAAGTTTCTTCAGAAGATTTAGATTTAAAAAACCCACAGTAATATCAATTTTGGAAATGATAGATGATCAATTGGAATTTGAAAGTGATTTGTAGGTATTGCATAGTATTTAGTGAATAAAGATCAAAAACTGTTTTTGTTGTTTGTATAATTAACTATCTTATTTTTAGAAATAGTAGTGTATCCTCAGCAAATCAGGTACTGACTGCTTTAATGTTTTATGCTAGCAGTGCCCATCAAATTAATATTGGTGATTTCACGCACATGGATCAAAGCACTGTGTCTAGGATTACAAGCAAAGTCTCTTCCGTTATTGCCAGCCTGCATAATAGGTTCATCAAAATGCCAAGCACCCCACAAGAAATCATCAGGTGTCAGAACATCTTTTACCAAGTTGCAAGGTTTCCCCGAATCATAGGATGTGTAGACGGAACTCACATAAAAATCTGCTCTCCTGGTAAGTACACACTTAACCATAGGAATATTTCTCTTGCTCTGCATTTAACACATACATTTAATAGGTACCAATATTACTATAGGATAGTCCAAGTCACTTCTCAAATAATAACTATTAGCACAAATTACAAAATAAAACTCTTTTAGGTGGAGAAGATGCAGAGGTTTATCGAAACCGGAAATCATACTTTTCAATTAATGTGCAGTTAGTATGTGATAGTGAACTAACAATTCACAATATTGTGGCAAGATGGCCAGGATCAGCACATGATGCAACAGTGTTTAATAATAGCTGTTTGAGAACCAGGTTTGAAGCAGGAGAATTTGGAAATGGCATACTACTTGGTAAATTTGTGGATAACTTTTGATTTACAATAGTAATAATTTGCTCCTTTTTTAGGGGATAGTGGTTATCCACTGAAATCCTACCTGCTTACTCTATTAGCAAATCCAACAACTCGTGCTGAACAGCTGTATAATGAAGCACATATTAGAACAAGAAATTGCATTGAGAGAACAAATGGTGTCTACGAGAGAAGGTTTCCAGCACTTTGTTATGGGCTCAGATGCAATTTGAATAATGTGTTGAATATAATAGTTGCTACAGCTGTTCTCCACAATATTGCACTAAAGATGCACGAAGATGTTCCTCCATCACCTGAAGGAATAAATGCAGAGGAATTAAATTATTTAATAAATCAAGGACAACTTCCAGCAGTAAATTTACAATATAATCCAGCACATGACTTTAGACATGATGTAGTTAATTATTTTGCAAATTTATAAAAAATATATATTAAAAATTGTTGTACAAACTACATCAAATCAAGTTTATTGTTATTATTAGTAAGAATCATTTTCATAATTGTTTATTGTTATCGTTATAAATAAATGCTCATTTTTATCATTGAAAAGATATATTCAGAAAGATTTGCACAGGTACAACATGGCAGATTGTGAAATCAATGCCTTCAAACTTATAGTGTACTGAAGGCATTATTCTGGAAAGTGGAATGTTGCTCTTTTCAGCTTGGGTGTTTTTTTTTCCTTAAGTCAGCCACAGAAATATTCAAAATTTCGCTTATTAGCGTCCAGGCATCATGGACCATGTTTTTATTTTTATGGCCCTTGTGCTTGGGCTGCCAAAGTATTGGCTCTGATTGAAAACATTCAATCAGTGTCAGCTCTATTTCATTGTTCCATGTAACACTCATTTTTTCTTCAAAAACCTACGCAAAAGCAACACACGACCTCTCTCAACGACGTTTTGCACACAACTGCGAAAAGCAGATAGTGTGGATGCGTTCACGTTTATGCACCGTGAATCAAGCGCGACCCTTTGTCGCGGGACAAAAAACCGACACCGATCGGGGAACAGCGCGAAGCGCGAACGCGAAGGCGCGAAGCTCGAACGCGAACGCGCGAACCCATCTACACTCGCGTTTTCGCGGCTTCGCGGGATTTCGCGCCGCGAGTGTGTAGCCCGCTAAAGAACTGAAAGACCTTTTTTCTAGATGATTGATGTCCAAAATATATCTCGTCATGAAAATGTTGTCTGGCTTTATCCTTTTCAATTTTTCCCCAACTATGCCGGATTTGTTTTTTACCTAAAAAGAATATAATTCTTTCTCCAAAGAATTAGTTTATTCATATTTACGAAGAACTGATAGTGATATACACAGGATAAAAAATTTTATTGATACTGATTTGGAATAAGTGAAAAAAATTAAGAAGTAATTCATTCTAAGTCAAACGAACCGGTATGAAAACCTTTTTAAAATTGAGGCTAAAAAATAACTTTTCGATAATCGATTTTCCTTATAAATGAGAATGACTATTTTCAGCAAATAACAGTTTGACTACTATATTTATTTCTTTGCTCCCTGCAATCTACAATGATCGATTCTGAAACCAAAGACAGAAGGATGAAACTGGAATATAGTAGTATAATATTTTATTATCAACAATAAAAACAGTTTTTATGAAGTGTGTCATAACTGGAAAATATCATATTCTATGGTGTGTAGAATGTAGAAGACAGAATATGTGCAACTTATTACAATTTATGTTTTTCATTAACAAAAATGTTGAAGCTGTTATTAAAAGTCCTTTCTTGAAAAGTATTTTTGGATCAAATGTAGTTCATACATCAACATTGTTATTTTGATATTACTTTTCCAGAAAAAGCAGAAAAGGTAACTTGAGAATGAATCAATGAAAAAACTCACCCATGATGTAATTCATTTCAGCCTGGCTGATACTCTTTTCGTTCCCATCATAAGCTATAAAATCTGAATCATCATTAGGCTGCAATGACGTTGATGGGTTTTGTTCTCTTGATCCCTGGTAAGTTATTATTTTTTTTATTGGAAAATCTTCTAGTAATTGTGACACTTTGGTTACATCATCTCTCTTCTATAATTTCATAATTTTTATAGTCGTCAATAAGAATGCGTTGTGTCTCGCCTGGACGTTTTCTATTGAAAACCGTCAGGTGTACCAAAGTATATTCGGCCAGATGCATCCAAGCTGTATGTAAGAAAGATTTTTTCAGCAGATTAATATAATATTGTATTTTATGTTCCAAGTAAACTCGAAACTGAGCAATTTGTTCCGTTTTTGGAAGGATTGTTTTTCTTCTTCTATTATTTATTTTCTAGCTTTCAATGTTTTTTGTTGATAGTCACATGGAATTCCATATTGAATATTAACTGCAAATCTTCCATTCTTTTCTGACCATCCTCATCTCTCTTGCGAGCAAATTCCATTTTAAAAGTTTACATAATTTTTTAAGCTCTTTTGCCAACAATAAAGCAAAAGCAGGAGCTCTATAAAGATGAGTGTCTTTATCAAAACCAGCAACTTGATCAATGCCGTTAATTACCAGGTCACCATACATTGTATCAAGAACATCAAACAGGATTTTGACAAGCGGATTAGTTTCCCTAATTGCCAAAATTGATTCACCAAAAGAACGCAGATTTGATCTTATTTGTTGGGCATTATGTTCAGAAGTGTACTTCGTACATAGATAGTTGCCGTATATTATGACAGCTTCATCATATCTTATGGCATTTGTCACTTCATCTTCGTTGAAGAATGAAAAAATTTTTAATCGCAAGTCATCTGATGCCTTTTCATGAATATTTCTTAAGAGTTTTCTAGATTCAGTCTGTATGTTGGTCCTCCGACTTCTATTTGAAACCCCCATGCATTTTTTAATATGGTGCCTCAAGCTAAATTTACTATAATATCCCTTGCAACATGGATATGGAACATTTTTAACTCTAAATGTTGGATGTTGTTTCAATGTTTCCCTGCACAAAATATCTTTTTGATTTTGACTTTTAATCGAGGTATTGAAAAGGTTATACCCTTTCCTACGGAGATTTTCGGGCAACAATTTTCGGTGTTGAGATTTACTTGGGAGAATTATGATTTCTCTAACTTCTTACTCATTTTTGTGAACGCTTGTGCAGTGACGATATATTTTATATAACAGTTTTTGACAATAAAAGCAGGAATGTTTTTTTTGGGAAATCTTTTCGCTTCTTGATAGCTAAAAATGAAATAGAATTATTTCAAGTTGTAATATTTAGGTTTTTGAAGAAGGTTACAAAAGTCCCCACTTTAAAAATATCATGAACAACCTTGAATACGTTATCAGTTCAAATGAGTAAATATTACTAATTTTAGAGATAATTCTTCTTTTCCTGGATTTTGCTGAATTTTGTCCACTTTTGACTGCTAATAAGTGTTTTGGCTTTTTTTGTAGTGTTTGTGCAAAAGCGCTTTAATCTTTCCGTACTAATTCTGTTCCTAGTTTCCTCCAGAAGCCAGCAGAGTGAAGACTTTCTGATAATCTTTGAATAATTACCAACATAGACTTGTACATATTGTCACGTTTAATAACGTGGTTCTGTGCTATATTGGGGTTTCCTAAATCTAAATGGGGGTAAATAATATATAAATCAACTGCCTTTACCATCTTGTCACGTTTTCTTAATGCTGCTAAATAATCTTTAAGCTGTTAAGGGGGTTCAATAAAATATGTAGGGGGTTCAATAAAGTATACGAGCTTCGTTAATACCATATTTTAATTAATTAATTATTTAAGTGTATTCAATCATATAAAAAGGAGTTCACAATTATGGTTACATTTTTATGCTACATACCATCATTATATTTTTATATTACATACCTTACAACTGAGCCAGGGCAAATATCAATTTGTCTACATCGTTGTTATTGTGAGTTTTCAACAACGATGGAAATTTGGAAAAACTAAAGTTTGACAAACTGAACTGAAAGCCGAAAACTGATTTGATTTTGAATTTGTCGCGATATTTATCTGTTTGGCGTACGTGACTATTTGATCAAAGAAAATGCTGAGTTGCTTCCAGAGCGGAAGTGAGCCAGACGGCAAAGCTGAATTTACCTCGCGAATTATTCCATTCGATTTAATAGAATAATTTAAATTAAAATAATTTGTTGGCTTATTAGATATATGTTTCACATTTGCCCCCGCTTCGGACACTTTGGGCCCCCAAAGTGAACATAAGACACAGTCCGAAATTGAGATAAAAAATTAAATTCAAAACATCAAGAAATTCAACAAAATCACATGATAAACATCGAGCTGAGGCTGATAATAAATCACGAAAAAAAAACATTGATCTGAGACAGAATATAAAAATATTGACCTGAGACTGAAATACAAAATAAAATACAAAAAAATTTATTGTGCAACAACATAAGTGAAAAAACAATAAAAAAAACGAAACAATGAGATACAAATACAAGTCGGCACAACTGACCCCGGTAACAGTACGGCACTGGTCACGCAAAGTTTTTACTAATAACTTATGTAATAGTAAAGCACTATCGCGTGAAGTTTTTCGCTCTTCGTCACCTGATACTGGAATGTGTTTATCGGTCAGCTTGACGATACTGGCCACTCTGATTGTTGTTGAAATACATTTTGATGAATATCACATATGGTGAGACATCTCAGATTCCCCTTAACGTAAATTCTTGACTCTTCCGTGAATGAGGAATGTGGATAAAGCATAAATGCAATGAGATTTTTCATCCTCTAGTATTTCGGTAGTCCCTTAGATATGTATATAAATGATAAGTATTGGATTCAGATATTTTCTTCGGATGAATTGTCATGCTTTTCTTCCTACAATTGATTGTGTTGGGGGTGTTGGTTGGATGTCTGCACTTAGGGCCTACATGATCCATTTTTTCTCATGTTGGGGTAGGTCGACCAGTTCATTGACCATTGACTTAGGGACCAGGTGACTTCTATGTGCTTAGTGATATATAAGTGCCTTGGTTGTGACTCTCGGTATCTCTCATGTTTCTTACGTTCCATTAGTTACATGCAAATGAATAAAAATTAGTGTTTTCTAGTCAGTCCCAGAATAATTAACTTAAAATAGGTACCTATTAATTGTTTTTATTTATTTATTTTTTATATATATATATATATATATATATATATATATATACACTCATGGACAAAATTATCGAATATTTTAAATTTTTCATAATTTCTTTTTGAAAAAATAAATTCTGATGAATCAAGTCATTTAAATACTATCATTCACGGGAAATTGTTCATTTCAAAATATTTCAGTGAACAATCTTAAGTTTTAATCATAAGAAAATCACAAAAAAAAATGAATTGTTAAATTGTTATGAAAATTAAGGATAATAACATCATATTTAAATACAAATTGGAGTACAATTTTCAAGTCTTTTTGATCAAAATTAGAGCACAGTTAGTAACGAGTATTTGCCCCTCGAGCTCTAATTACTGCTTCCATTCTTCTCGGCTTGCTGCTGGAGGAGGTTCTGGATCAATTCTTGAGAAATTGCATTCCACTCTTCTTGTGCAGCAATCCGAAGCTGGCCTGTTGTACTTGGAACTGAATTTCTTCGTCGTATGCGGTGTTTAAGAGAGTCCCAAGTTTGTTGTATGTGATTTCAGTCGGGGCTATATGGTGGCCAATCTAATCTTTGAATTTGGACCGCATCAAGGTAATTAGTCACTATGTCAGCTGCATGCGGCTGAGCATTATCGTGCATTAATATGAATCCTTCATATCCAATATGGCCGACATAAGGCAAAACATGATCTTGCAGGATGTTTTCAATATACAAGTCACTTGTCATTCGGCCAATCACTTCCACGATTTCGGTGCGTCCCTCTCAAGAAATACCGCCCCAGAGCATTATACCGCCACCGCCAAAACTAACGGTCTCTATGAGATTGCAGGCAGCATATCGTTCTCCAACTCTTCTGTAAACGTGCTTTCGTCCATCTGGCTTCCATAACTGAATTCTAGTCTCATCCGTAAAGAGAACATTTTTCCAATTCTCGATATCCCACTGATTATGTCTTCTAGCAAATTCTAATCGTCGGGCTTTGTGATTTTGGAGAAGACGTGGCACTTTGGCGAGCCGTCTTGCTTTAAAACCTGCTTCTTTTAATCTTCGCCCTAAACTGTTTTTGAACTTACATTAATTTGTCTTACATTTAGTAACTCATTTTTGAGATGCGTCGACGTCAATGTGCGATTTCGTAGGGAATTAAGTATATCAAAAATCGATCATCAATTGCTGATGTACACCTCTTGCGGCCCTTGACCAGGTCTACGTACGAAATTTCCAGTCGCTTCCATACCTTTTTAAATATTCGATACTGTAGGTTAACCTCTCCTGCGACGTCGTGCGATATCATTTTGTTATATCCTTCGTTATATAGAGTTATTCATTGCAGTGTCTAACTGGTGGCATACTGATGTTTTCAATAGCAACAAACACAAACACTATTTGCTATTACTTAGTTAATTTCACTACGGTAACGTAATTCCAAGCTTAATTCACTATAATTCATAAAATATGTAATCAAATGTTTTTGATAAAATGCACAAGAGACAATAATAAGCGCCGTTAATGTTAAATAAACGTCAAAATATGTTGAATCAAGTGAGTAATCAGCCTACTAGATAACTAATATCAGCACATCTACGTTAACGGCAATTATTTAAATTTATTTCGAAATAATAATGATTACAAAAAATATTCGATAATTTTGTCCATGAGTGTATATTTTTTTATAATAGTAATAAACTATTCCTTTATATCTATTTGTTCAAAATTAATTTCATTAGGTGTTGATACGCTCAACCTTGTTTCGGCAACATTCACTCAATTAAATTTATCAATAACAACTGAAATATTCTCGGTTCGCTCATACATTCTCATTACTTCATATCATTTCATATCATTTCATCATACTTCATTTTACTTCACTTCATACTATTTCATATAACTTCAGCATACCATACTTCAATATACTTTAATTCAATTCACTTCATATTATTTCATCATAATTCACTTCATATTATTTCACCTTACTTCATTTCACCTAATTCTCCCGGGGTTTAACTGGGAGGAAACGCCCCTACAAATCTTATTGTGATGATCAGTCACATTAGAAGCAGTTCTTCCTTCGTATTTATAAACATATTTTATAAATAATTCAAATAACTGTCGCGATTTATTTGCATAATCAAGTGTTGTGTGCGACAACGGTAAATTGCTTTATTCATTTCAAAGAACTGAAAGACCTTTTTTCTAGATGATTGATGTCCAAAATATATCTCGTCATGAAAATGTTGTCTGGCTTTATCCTTTGCAATTTTTGCCCAACTATGTCAGATTTGTTTTTTTACCTAAAAAGAATATAATTTTTTCTCCGAAGAATTAGTCTATTCATATTTACGAAGAACTGGTAGTGACATACACAGGATAAAAATTTTTATTGATACTGATTTGGAATAAGTGAAAAAAATTAAGAAGTTATTCATTCTAAGAGAAACGAACCGGTATGAAAACAGTTCTTCCTTCGTATTTATAAACATATTTTATAAATAATTCAAATAACTATCGCGATTTAATATATCATTATTTTTAAGGTACCTTTTCGACAAATTTTTCTTTGTCTTACTCACTATGACGCAGAACTAGTTTCATTTAAGCTTATATGATTTATACCAACAGTATATATTAGTACCGAAACAAAGTTAGTAGAGAAAATTGAGAGTTAACTTAATTAAAAAATTCATTTTGAAGTGCTAGCAAAGAGTGAAGAATTTTTTGTTTATTCTTCATATTGGCGTTGATATCCATTCGACGCTTGGCAGTGGACGCCAGAAGCTTTAGCGTTAACTTCAAACATTGCTGTTGTGTATTGTAAAGGTAGGAACATCATTAGATACCTAGACATATCATAAAAAGGAATTAACATTTTTTTGCGGATTCATAATCTCTTCCAGGAGTCTTTTAAAATTTAGGTAAATCATATCAATTTCACAAAATATAAGAATATTAATTTTGGACCAATAAACCCATTTATTGAAAAACAATATTAAAATATTATCTTTTGAATTTCAATATAATTTTGAATACCAAGTACGAGAGAATAGGTAGGTTTGCTAGTCCTATCCCCGATCATCAACCCTGGTTACTGTAAGTGTTTGGGTTAAATGTCGTCAGTCAAAAACAGCTGGCTAGTTCTGTTTCATTTTCTTCAGGACCAAAACAGCATGCAGTCTTCCTTACATTTCTTCATTATTTCATATAGGTTGGCTAGGTCTATATGTAGAAACTTAATGAGTTCGAAAATAATGAAAAAAAGTTGCGTAAATTTCGGGAAAATACGCTTGTTAGCTCGAATTATATTCGGCTGAATTTTGTTATTGAATTCATAGGCAAATATTCTATCTTGATATAATATAAAAGAAAATATTGGTTATAATTCAATGAATGTAATCACTTGAAAAACAAAATAAATTTTCGGAAAAGTAGAATGAGACACATATTAATACAACATTAATATCTTGTAGATACTCGAAACTGAAAATAAAATAAAATTTATCTTGAAAAAAAAATTCGAAGAAAAAATACGCAGAGAAGAAAAAAAAAGTAATTCAAATATAAATAAACATAATATATTAATATTAGTGTGTGATATTATACGGTGTGGCTCCACGGTTCGTTGTAAGGTATTATTTTACTTAAAGTATGAGGTATGTAGCAATATGATTTTATTCAAATTGTATTACACGCTATAATAACAGACAAAAAAATAGAACATATTATTTATGAATAATATATATCTAATCATCTTTTTCAACTGTTCAATTCCATAATTTATGGTCAAAGTTACTCATAATTAAATCATCAATAACCACGACACAGGATATATCGCACAAATCCTTATATAAGTTACTGTTTGGATCGTTTAAGTCCTCATCATGGATTTTTTCAGATTCTATTGGTAGGGACGTGAAATCGTGAAGTTGATTACTCGAATTATCCCCGGAATTTTCACTGTGTGTCAATCATATTGTCGTCTATTTGTACATCTTCTTTATCTTCTAGACTTCTTTTCTCACTATCGTCTTTTGCGAAGTCTCTTATCAATGGAATTGCCGCATTGAACAAATAATATAGTGACTTGTCGGCCAAAAATATCCGAATACTTCTGTTTTTGAGTAAAAGCAAATACTTTCTAGATTGGATAGAAGGTGCCAACATAAGTAGATTTTGAACAGACTCACCTCAAAAAGTGATGTGGACTCCCTATTCACCTCCCCTACCCCAATGAAATTTGATAATTGTATTGTTTTAGTTTTTATATTTTTTATCAAAAACGACAAGAGATAGAAACGTCGTTTTGATGTCATTCGACAGAGCACACAATTCTGCGTAATAGCTAAGACCTTATTTTTGATTATGTCTTTGAAGTAATGCCCCACAAGCTTTTAAACATGGTGACAATATCATGTTGTTAATCAATATCTTTACAACCACCTAAAAATAAAATAAAACAAAAAACAGAAAAATGTTAGATTATAGTTTTCTCTATCGATTGGTGCATACATTCTATATTCATCTTACAACATAGCGACCAGTGGCGTACGCAAAAGTAATTGATTGTTTAACTTTATTCTGTGTCTGCGGGTAAACATTTTTCAGGAACGTATAAGGAGGTAATAAATGAAATCACATAAATATTTTTTAAATCTTTAATTGCAAAGTTTTCAACAAGAACCGTTAAAAGTAAATTAATTTCAACATTCTTCACAAATGCATAGCATGGTACATTTTATTTTGTTTTTAAACAAATGCATTTTGAGCACAAGTTTTACACTTACATTTCGAAAAAATATATTATAACATTTTTCATTATTATAAAGAATTATTATTTCAAAGAATCAACCCGCATTTGGAAGGGCATGGAATTGCAAACACTGGTTTGCAGAGGTCACCCCAAACAGATCCTGCTTGAAAAATACATAGTTCCATATGCTGTACCAAAGCATTCATTGTTAGGGGTGAATTCTCAACGGTTCGATTCTTTTGCACAAACAGTTGCATTCGACAAACATCAATATCATTTATTTCAGAATATTTATCGCAAATTGTAATAAAAAATTTTGAAAGAATATTGAGTTGTGCGGATGTAGTTTCTTATGGATTCAGCACTAAATCAATAGAAGTAGGTGTAACCTCCACAAATGATTCCCAATTTCCCCAGAACTTTATTTTTCCTTTTCCAAAAAAAAGAGAAAAAAGCGGTATCGCAACCGGTCAATGAGTGAAAAAATGGGAGAGCCAGACTTTTTTCATTAATTTTGTTAGTAACTTCCAAACAAGAGATATCTTAAGTTATTACCAGTGCTAAACTCAAAGTATGTCTTGATTTTCATTTTGATACGGGTGAAAAATTGAAAGTACTAAAACATCAGTATCGACAGATTTTATGACAATTTTTTTATAGCCGTTTTCATTACAATTATACGCGTGTACGAGAATTCGTGTATCTGACTCCTCTTGATTGCAAACTGGAATTTCGGTTAATGAGTTAGATGATGGGTTATATAATACCTTTTGGTTAATAGTACACGCAATGACTTCACATTCAGGTAATGGTATTGTGCTCAGGTATGCAGAAATTAAATCAAATAATTCTCCTCTGTTTTCTGCCAACAAAATTTTATAAATATTTGTTGAAATTTGAACAAGCTTTGGGCTAAAGCATGTGCACAAGAGCAGCCCCATCTACTAGAACTGCATCGACACTTGTAGGTTCATCTACACTTTTTATGTACTTATCAAGGAAAGGAATCAAATCAGATTTGGTTCCGTGGTACATATTTCCCAATTGGACAAGAGAAGGATATGGGTGATTTTCAAATTAAAAAAAAATCATTTAAACCACCGTCACAATTCTGGGATGCTATATATAGCCTACTAAATAAATTAACTTCTGACAGCTTAGTTTTCTATTTTTTAATGCAATTTTGTTATTTTTTGGTATTGGATCCATGATCGACTTATTTGGATGCTGATTTACTCTTTTATTAAAAAACTGTTGACACTGATGCATAAATTCTGCTAATAAACTCTTCAAACATTAATTGCTAACGACTGTTCTGCTGTCAAGGGCAAATAATTAATAATCATCGTTATGTATCCGCTCAATTTGACCAACCGACTTACGGCACGGCGTGTTTCCAGTTCTACCGAATATTTCGTGTGGAAAAGACCGCTTGGCCACAGGAGTACAGCCATCTGTTGTCTTCTAGCGGTACCATCAAAAGTGTACTTCAGCGACCGTGGCTTCTTGTTGTTGCAACTTTACTAATAATTAATATAAGTACCCAAATGGCCAGCCGTTTTGAGTAAAAAATATCCGATCCTTCGGGAAATTTCCCAAAATACCCGTCGGCCCATCCGCCCCTGATATGTAGTATTAATAATGCTGCATAAAACCAAAGAAAAAATTTGTATAAAATAAACTATAATATGAAGTCTTCGTTTTTTTTCTTTCAAGCAGTTTTGATAATAAGGATCGATATGTGTCTTTGTCATTGCCTTCATCATGTTTAAGTGCTTGTGAGGTCTTACCTCAGAAACATCAATAAAAATAGGGTCTCAGCTATTATGTTGAATTTTGTGCTCTGTCGAATGAAATCAAAACGACGGTTTTATCTCTTGTCATTTTTGAGAAGATCTATAAAATCTGTAACAATATACTTATCAAATTTCATTGGGATGGAGTGGGTAGAAGCGGGAAGTCAGCATCACTTTTTGAGGTGGGTCTGTTCAAAAATCTACTAATGTTGGCACCCTCTATCCACTATAGAAAGGATTTGCTTTTACTCGAAAACCGAAGTACGAAACCCTCAAGTCACTATACTGAAACAATCTTCCCCAACAGTCATGCCCAGTTCTCGTGTACGCGACAGAGCATCATGCATTACACTCTCTACTGCATCAACAATCATATCATCTGTAAAGTCTCTCAAATCTGTAACTGAAAAGAATTTATTTCGATACTCATTTTATCTCGCCTTTTCTGTTCTCTTGAAAATACAACGATATCTTTCAGATTTCAGACAATAATATTAGTCACTGTCTCAATCTAAACGTCCAATGATATCTTTGACATTGATGTTAACAACCGTCGAATATGTAGGAGTCATGGATCTTGTAGTCCTGAACGTCTGTTCACAATTCTGACTTCCGAACAGTACGGGAATGAACATATCACTTGAGAGCAGTGGATTATCCTGAATATTTACGATATTATGAATTAGTGAATGTGCATTTTATTCCACGCAAGTGTAGCAGTTTGTTTCAAGCCACTGGCGCCATATTCTGATAACGAACACGCAAAAATAAATCGAATAGATTCGATATTTCACATAAGCGACAGTCACTGCATTCTCTGGATATTTCTCTAACATATTAATCACGTTAATTGAACAGACTTTATCAGCTGTTTTAAAATTCATTTTATCTTCTAATTTGAGGTATGAATTTGTTAACAAGTGTTGGTCCTTAAAGTGATCTGCAATTAGTTGTTCCAAATGTTTAGCCGTTGCAAATAAATTACCAAACCTTAACATAACTTTAGAGTTAAGCAATCTGGTCCGTAGCTTAGTGGCTATATGTACCGTGTCTTGAACATAAGATATGCCATCTTCTGCATCGTAATTACCTCGAAACCACCTCCATTCAAGGTCGTGAGGAACCTTCAGTACTTCAGTACTGGACAATCTATTTCATGCCACGACAATTGAGCACCTTGCCTCATAGCCCTCAAAAGACGTGTATCTCCATCCGACGCAAAACCCAATAATAATACTTTGCTTTTTAAAGTTCAATTTCATATGTTGCCACCTTTTCGTAACATCATCGGCAGTAAATCTGTTATCCGTGTCGAATACTGCAAGACAATATTGTCACGTTTTCTTTTAGCTGGACTTTCAATAAAATATATTTCTTTGTTAAGACCATATTTTAATTAGATCGTGAAATATATGGAAGAAACTATGGTTTGAGACATAGTTTAGGAAAAAGAGAGTTCACTAAATTTATAATTATTTCAGTTTGAATTACCTTAGTTACATATCTCGATAGTCTTTATGCTGCACACAAATTAGTTTTCCACAAATCGATGGAATGTGAAAAAACTCCCTCGTTTTGAATTACTGACTTGCTTTCAAAGCGGATGTAAGACAGACGCAAAAGTTGAATTCACCTCGCGAATTATTCCGTTAAATTTAATAGAACAATTTAAATTGAAATAATTTGTTGGCTTAGTAGATGTTTACTTGAGATTTGCCCCCGTTTCGGACACTTTGGTCCCCAAAGTAAACATGAAATAATAATTTGAAACTGAAACACAAAAAAAATACGTACAAAACATCAAGACTGGAATACAACAAAATACCAAAAAAAACATCGATCTGAGACCAGAATACAAAATAAAATACAAAAAAAACACAATGATCTGAAACTGAATTACAAAAAAATATATATAACAAAGCATGATCTGAGACTGGAATACAAAATAAAATACAAAATAATATTGACCTGAGACTGAAATACAAAATAAAAAACAAAAAAAAGATCATTGTGAAACAATATGAGTGACAAAATGAAAGAATGAAACAATGTGATACAAATACAAGTCGGCACAACTGACCCTGGTACGGCAGTACCAGGGTCAGTACGGCACTGGTCATGCAAAGTTTTCGCTAATAACTTATATAACAGAACATCACTATCGCGTTAAGTTTTCTGCTCTTCGTCACCTGTTACTGGAATATATTTATCGGACTGCTTGATGCTACTGGCCACGTTGTTGAAATTTATCTTGGTCGGTGAGACATCTCAGGTTCCCCTTATTGTAAATTATTGACTCTTCTGTAAATAAAGCAATGAGATTTTCTCATCATATATATATATATATATATATATATATATATATATATATATATATATATATATATATATATATATATATATATATATATATATAGGTATCTATTTCTCGAAAAAATTTTTATTAGGTGTTGATACGCTCAACCTTGTTTCGGCATCATTCACTCAATTAAATTTATCAATGGAAACTCAAATATTCTCGGTTCGCTCATACATTCTCATTACGTCATATCATTTCATCTAGAAGAATTTTCTGTTTGTTCTTCATAATATTGGCGTTGATATCTATCCGACGCGTGGCAGCGTACGCCAAAAGCTTGAGCGTTAACTTCACCTTTTGTTGTAGTATGTTGTACCAGTAGAAACACCATTAAATACCTAAACATAACAAAAGGGGATTAACATTGCTATGTAGATTGATAATGGCTTCCGGAAGTCCTACAAGATAAAAGATAGGCAAAACATATTACTCTCACAAAATATAAAAATTTTAATTTTGGACCGATAAACCTATCTATTGAAAAACAACTTCAGAATATCACCTTTCAGATTTCAATATAATTAATACCAAGTGCGAGAGAATAGATAGGTTTGCTAGTCCTATTCGCGATCATCAACCCTGGTTACTATCAGTGTTAGGGGTGAATTCCATCAGTCAAAAACAGCTGGATATTTCCGTTTTATTTTCTTCAGAACCAAAACAGCGTGTAGTCTTCCCTTATATTTCTTTTTTATTTCATATAGGTTGGCTAAGTCTATATCGTCGTTGCCGCGGTGAAACCTCCTAAGTGACAAAAACATGATTTGACAGGAGAAGCAAATAACTGATTTGTAAATAATTCAATAGTACCTTTTTCCCAGAAAAAACAAAACTTCAACCACCGAGATAAACTACTTTGAAACCACCTTTGTAACGTCTGAGCCTTGGAATTGTCACATAGGTGATTTGTATGGTACCTTTAGCAGAGCGGATAACTCTTACACATAGGAAGATTCTTTTTGATCAATTTAAACCGTGTTACGTTCTTTTAACACATGGATGCTTTCAACTAGCACATAGGTGGTAAAATCATGTTTCCAATGATATCAAAATCACGTTTTGGACTTTTTGTCACATAGGAGGTTTCACCGCGGCAACGACGATATGTAGAAACGTAATTAGTTCCAAAATAATGAAAAAAAGATTGTATAAATATCGGCAAAATACACTAATTAGCTCGAATTATATTTGGCTGATTTTTGTTAATGAATTCATAGGAAAATACTCTAAAAAGATATAATACAATAGAAAATATTGTTTATAATTTCATTAATGTATTCTATTAAAACACAAAAGAAGTTGTCCTAAAAGGAAAATGAAACGTATATTGGAGCCATATCAATATCTTGTAGATACTCGAGACTGAGAATTAAAATTATCCTGAAAAAAAATTTCGAAGGTGAAATACATAAGGACATATTAATACTTATGTGTGAGGTTATATGGGGTGGCTCCACGGTTCGTTGTAAGGTATTATTCCCCTCCCACTTACGAGGTTCGTAGCAAGAAGATTTTTGTAAAATTGGATAAGATGCTATAAAAATTGATAGAAAATTAGAACACACTATTTATGAATAAAAAAATTATGTTATTCATAGGTATTCAATTCAGTTTAATATAATCATATATAAACTATATATATATATATATATATATATATATATATATATATATATATATATATATATATATATATATATATATATATATATATATATATATATATATATAATTATTCATTCGAATTGTTGTTGCCTGTGAACTATTTCTAATCTCTTGATAATTATTAGCAATAACAGGCTTGTTGAATCTCAAAAAACTCGATTTTATTAAAAAGTTGACGTTTCGCCATGACATTCGTGGCTTTATCAAAACTTTTTATAAAAAGTTATCAAAACTTTTTATAAAAAGTTTTGATAAAGCCACGAATGTCATGGCGAAACGTCAACTTTTTAATAAAATCGAGTTTTTTGAGATTCAACAAGCCTGTTATTGCTAATAATTATCAAGAGATTATATATATATATATATATATATATATATATATATATATATATATATATATATATATATATATATATATAGCCCCAATCTATTGCCACTTTAAGGGGACATTGACCATTTCAATTCATTTGTGACTTTGGTTTTGAAACAATTATTGATTTCGATCCACTAGTTGTTTAAACTCTACCTTCATAATATTGGTGCTGCACGAGCAGCGCAAGAGAGCATAACGAAATTTAACAAAAAAAAATTGATGAGTGTGAACTCAATTCACCAATAATTGCCATAGCAATAATTTAAAAAATCCAGTATTTGCCATACCTCTCACCCCAATAATTGCCAACGTATTTAAATGAATGATTTGAAGAAATAGTCCAGTAGACAGAGCAAAAAAAGTAGTCTGCTGGAAAAAAATCCGAACTTAATGAAACTTTTACAGGTTGTTAGGGGATGCTGTGGGATCACTCTGTCAAGTTTTCTTACTCGAGGACCCTGTGCTAACTTTGGGAGGGCCGAAAAACCTCAAAATTTTCAGACTTTTTTAGAGTTTTTGCTCATATCTTCTAAACTAAGCGGTTTTCGACCAAAATATTTATATTCAAAGTTGTAGAGCAGTATATTTGCTACAATCCTGTTTCTATTAACTTTTTTCTTTAACCTAATAAAAACTGAGATACAGCCTATCGAATTTGGAGAGATTTGCTCAAAATTGCAAAAATTTGCCAAAACCTTCGTTTTTAGCCAACTTACTACCAATTACCATCAGTTCTATGGTAATTATGGTAATAACTCATCAATATCGACATACAAGAACACAGGAGGGGGTCAGTGCCACATAGCTGAACCCCCCCTTCCGTGTTCTTAGATGACGATGAGTGATCGAACTGAATTTATCTTAAACAATTAAATTATCATAAACTATATTCTATTTTAGTTATAACTAACTCAACTGAACTGTGTAAGTAAATCCAGTGATTTTCGAGTGTGTATTTTTCTTTGAGCTGTTATTGAGTGTAGAGCGACAACTAATAATCTGATATGGCATTTGCTTCAACATCAAATCCAGATACATGGCGGTGTTCTATTTGTGAAAGACCTTTAAAAGGTGAGGATGTGTCTGTGGCGAAGAAGAGAGGGGTTGCTACGCTTCTTGCATCTGCTTTTAAACGCAAAGAGCAATAGCACCAACGTTTGCTGGAAAAACTGGAAGAAATTGCTATTCACTTTGGTTGCCAAAAAAATACATCCACGAGAAAAGGATATTGGCACATTTGCGTCGCGAAAGTCAAACTCCTACACCTCAGCCCAACCCGACTCGCTCAAGTAAGTCTGCATTATTATTTGATTTCAACAACGTTTCTTTTGCGAAGAGTCGGTTACTGAAGAGTACAGATAAAGGCAGAATAAATTGCCAATCGAAAGGCGCAATGCTATGGTCAAAGTGATTCTACCTGAGATGGCAGGTACGATTCTATCGTACGCAAGTCAGCGTGGTGATGAGAGGGGGAATACAGTAAGGGATCGTGTTGGCATTTTGGAGGGTATGAACACAGATTTGGTTGCGGTAAATGCAGAATACCACCGAAAGTGCACCGAAAATTTCTACAAATCACCTAAGACTCTTGAGAAGAGAGGAAGAACCACGATCGACACTGACCAAGTAATGGAAATTATGTACAATTATCTCGAGGAAAACGGGGAGGAATGCCAATTTTCTCTTGGACAGCTTATGGATCTGATTCCTGAAGATTCCCGTCCTCACATAAAAACAGTGAAGAAGCGTCTGGAAGATGACATTATGATTTCTCAGTTGTCCAACAGAGGGAGTGTTGTCTGTTTCAAGAATGTTGGCAGCAAAATCCTATCTGACAAATTGTACTCGTATGAAAAGATGTCCGACCCGCAACAGGAACGCGCTCGAATTGTGAAAAGAGCTGGGAAAATAATTTTACAGGATATCCGCTCCAAAATATTCAACACTGATTCCTACCCTCCGATTGACAATTTTTATGCTAGTGCCCACCATGTCGTCCCGGAGACTCTACTTCTGCTGTTGCACACGCTCATTCTGACAAACAAACGGGGTTCATTGGAGCCATGGAAGAAGACGTGTCTTGTGCTGGCACATGCCATCATCGTAGCCGTTCGACCAAAATCATTTTTGTCGTCTATATTGATTGGGGTTGCAACATACTGTTACAAAAAGTTTGGATCCAGGCTTCTGATAAACCTCTTTTCTACCTTGGGATTTTCAGCCAGCTATGACGAAGCTTTAAGGCTTGAAGGATCGTATGTTATGCAAGCGAAGGAAGTAGTAGTTGACGTCTCAGTCAACCCATTCACCCAATTCATATTTGATAACGAGGACTTCAACGTCAATACACTGGATGGACATGCTATGTTCCATGCATTGGGAGGAATAATGGCTGTAACCCCTCTAAACTCCGTGAGATGTGATCAAGATATTCTTCGCCTGAATGCCTCATCATCATCCCATGCAATTGGCAAAGCTGGCTGCATTGAAGTCAAGGAGGTTTGCCGTCCACCAAATGCCGGCCTGAATACAGTCAAAATGATTGACATTGGTGTTAGCCTTCAGGAAGACATTGTACCGTCTGCATGTGATATCGCCTGGCTTATGTAAATTCATATTAGGTATAAAATAAGTCAATTCAAATTAAATATAAAATAACATGTCATTGTTATGCTGATATTACTTTGCTTTAAAATTGATATCTGTATATTATACATATACAAGGATTACACACTAACACGTATTTCCATATATATATATATATATATATATATATATATATATATATATATATATATATATATATATATATATATATATATATATATATATATATATATATATGTAAATAGAATACAGTTCATGATAATTTAATTGTTTAAGATAAATTCAGTTCGATGGTAATTATAGTAATCATTCATCAATATCGACATAAGAACACAGGTGGGGTGGGAGTCAGCTATGTAGCACTGACAGCACCTCCCCCCCCCGTGTTCTTGGATGTCGATATTGATCAGTTATTACCATCATTACCATAGAACTGATGGTAATTGCTAGTTAGAGGGCCAAAAACGAAGGTTTTTGGCAAATTTTTGCAATTTTGAGAAAATCTCTCCAACTTTGATCGGCTGTATCTCGGTTTTCATTAGGTTAAGAAAAAAAGTTAATAGATACACGATTATAGGAAATTTACTGCTCTACAACTTTGAATATAAATGTTTTGGTCGAAAACCGCTTAGTTTAGAAAAAATCTAAAAAAGTCCGAAAATTTTGAGGTTTTTCGGCCCTCCCAAAGTTAACACAGGGTCCTCGAGTAAGAAAACTTGACAGAGTCATCCCACAGCATCCCCGAAGATTAAGTTCGGATTTTTTTCCAGGTAAATTGTACATATCTACTGGACTACCAAGGATTAAAGCTGTTCGTTCAACTTTAGGGTACAGTACATTGTTTTTATTTGTCTGAGGGTCAGTTTATTGGAAAACTGCCATGCAGAGTTAATGGACCGTAAAATATGTATTTTATGTGTACAATATCTATGTCCTCCTTTTGCCAAACAAATGATTTTTCTGTTCTTTCTTTGAGGAATTTCATTTGGACCATTTCTCTTTCTATGGAAATTACTCGCCCTATATAAAACTGCTGATCGTAATAAACAGAATAATACGTTTCAATTTCCACGTTGATGGAATTAAAGATCGGCTCATCAACTTCTTCGATGGTATCCATTTGAGTTTCATTTTCATCTGAGAACTCTTCATACGCTACTGACTCTTCATTGCTTTCTTCTGAACTATTTTCCATAATTTTTTCTCGATTTTGACAAACTCTTCAGTGTCGACCGTTTTTCAGATTTTTTGAAAATTTTTCGACAACTATATCTACCGGAATGGATAAATTGATTTTTATGCTCTTTGGGTCAATCGACGCAGTTCGATAAGGAAGTTCTATGAAAATTTTATTTTTGCGATTTATCATAATCGGCCTGACCAAATCGGTTGCAATTCTGAGAAAATCTAACTTTGGTAATACTCTTTTGAATGGAGCAAGCTTCATTACGATTCACTGACCTGTTCAAAAGTTATAAGAGGTTCACTTGAACACACATACATACAGCCATAAAGATATCGTAAAAATTATCGCAATGGTTTTCTAGTACCTCAAAACGTCGTGATAATAATAACATAAATCTGTTAATGTGTCGATTTCAATGTATTTCTGTTCTAAAAATTCTGAACAATTTCTTGTTGAAATTTTTCTTTAAATTTGGGTCCTTTGATGTTTTTTTCTGCTGTTTTTTTTTGTCCAGAATGTTGTTCAATGCATTTTGTGTAATCAAATTCGTTTGAGTTCCAAGGATATAAACCACATCTTTTGAAGCCATTCACGACAACCTCACTACTTATTTTAGAAATTGTTTCTTTAAATAGTAGAGGAAAGTTACTTCCATTGAAAGTCTCTTCCGAATGATTGATTTTCCAGTCATGGACAGTCTTCTTCCATTCCGTTTTCATTGGTTTAAAAACACTGAAAATAATAGAATTGGCAGCTCTACCTTATTCTCAAGTAACCAAGGATGGAAAACGTAAGTGCTGTATGCGAAGAAAGACTCTCCAGTCATCCATCCGTTATCAGTTTTACCCACCCCCAATCATCTAGAACATTCATTATCACCTCACCAGGAATTCTTTTATAAGAGTAGGTTATAAGTTAATTAGGTAAAATTCTTCCATCAGCGGAAATACACAAAGAAACAGTCAATGATTCCTTGTCAGGGCCTTTTACCAACTCGCAAACGTTTCTTTCTCTTCTGCGAGCTACCGCCTTTCCACTCTTTGGGCATATTTGGAAAGCCGACTCATCAAAATTGAATATTCTTTTTGGATGACTCAAAAGGTTAAAGACATTTTTCTCCATTAGATAATTTTCAATTTCTTCAAACCATGATCTGATTTGTGGTTCGGTTATGGCAGCCCAGCTACTGGTTAATGTTTCTGTGACTCTCTTAGACAGAGTTTTCCCATGCCTCTTCATGAATAAGGAGAACCACTTGCGACCAGGCTTATTATCTGTGAATGGGTATTTTCTATTACTATTCAGCATGATTTTTTTAACTGTTGTTAGTGTGTCTTATTCCACTATAGCTATGGTTTCCTAGAATAGCGATGCCGTTATCTAGCGGCCGTGATATTACGGTCGTTAATAACGGCCGTCTTTACGGTCTTAAAACTGTGTTGCGACCGTATTTTATCGGAGTCACGCACGACTCACTAAATTTGCGTGTCGTGCACTTTTGAAAAATGGATGATTTGGACATAGCATTATTTGTATTTCTGGGAGATGAATAGTCATCGGAAGACGAAGAAAATCGTTTGGGAGAGTGTGATGTTTAAAAATCGTGCTACTGAAGGTGCATTTCAAATTTTTGTGCATCGCCATCTGCATTGCGATGACGAAACATTCAGGCAATACTTCCGCTTAACACCAGTATTATTTGATTATGTATTGAATCACATCAGAGATAACTTAACTTCTAAACCATATAACAGACACAAAAAGCCTATATGCCCAAAGGAAAGGTTAGGTTTGCTTGTGAGGTAAGTACTTGAACTTATACAAATTGAAGTAGATATTAAAAAAATTGAATGTTTTGTAATAATATATTCATTAACATAAAGCATGCATTGTGAATTATAAATGTAAAAAAATTGGTCATTTTCCAAATAGCAAAGCTCACTTTCTGAAGCATCTCTTCCGGTGCTCGGTGTTCGTGATGACTCGCCATATGTTTCTCCTTTACAAATTGATGTTCCACTTGTTGCTGGAGATGGCACTGTTTCTGATGATGATGAATCCTTAGTTTGTTTTGAATCGCCTGAAATACTTTTCAATTCAACACTACCAACCAATGACGAAATTTGCATCCTTAATTGCACTTGTTCATATCGAGGAAGCTTCCCTACAATTTTTTCGATAGAACTAAAGAAAAGGTCGGTTTCGTCCAATTCATTATGAGCAGGAGTTGAGTTTCTCTCAGCTATTTGTTTCAGTAGCTGTATTCGTTATTCAGAGTGTGTTAATGTTGTCTTTCCTACCGTTCATTTTTTTTTATTATTCTCTCTACAATTGATGATTGTCACATTTTTTTCTGTCTCATCAATCTGGGAGATGTCAGCGTCAGTATTTTCCAAGGATTCACTCTCGTCAAACCTAATGTCATCTCCAACAACATTGGTAATTGTATTATTTCTTTGTGATGAAGGAAGGCTATCTGAAAATGATAGGTGAACCGACTAATTTTCTGCTGCTTCTCCAGCTGAACCAGTGTCAGGTTTACCTTTACGCCGAATATAAGAATCCCTTACGTAGGTCCCTCTCTTACAGCAGTCAGAACCTAAAACAGAAATTATAATTTGATTTCTTATTTCAGACATTTGAACAGGAGAGTCTTTTCGGTCACTTGCTTTTCAATATCGAGTTAGCCATTCCTGGATAAGTATCAATAAAAAAAGGTGCAGAGGCCATTATAAAAAGAATTTTAAAGTTAACTATACCGACCGTCGCCTACAGAAGATCAACTAAGACAAATCAGTATCCAATTTTTTTCAGAATTTCCTGAACTGCGTCCGAGCGATAGATGGAAAACATATTAGAATAAAAGCTCCCAAACGAAGTGGATCATTATATTTCAACTATAAAGAGTACTATTCAATCTTTTCGCTAGCAGTCGTTGACTCGGATTTTAAATTCACTGCTGTTGATATTGGTTCCTATGGTAGAATGGGGAATGCTAGTATCTACCTAAAGAGTAAAATAGGAAATATTATAAGAAATTATACATTCAATATACCAGCACCAGAAGTAATACCCGGAACGAATAATGTGGTACCCCACGTAATTGTAGGGGATGAAACTTTTGCTCTGCACGAATACCTCATGAAACCTTACCCAAGAAAGCAATCTGTACATGATCAATCAGAAGCTATATATAACTATCGATTATCTAGAGCTCGGAGAACTACTGAAAATACTTCAGACTCTTTTTCCTACCTATTGCTACTGCCCGAGAAACTACAGACAAATTAATTACATGTGCATGAATATTGTATATTTCACGGGGAGCAAAAGTACTTGCTCCAGGTCAAAAACGTATTGATGATGCACTTCCACTACCAACTGAAAATTTGATTCCCATGACAGAACACAATGTCCGTGCCAAAATGAATCACACTCAAATTCGAAAAATATTCAAAAATTACTTCAACGGTCCAGGGGCTGTTGAGCAACATTGTTATGCAATGCAACATTAATTGTGATTTTTATATGATATACTTATTGTGTTACTACTTCAACTACAAAGTATCTGTGTTATATTAATGATTAAGATGTTCACTATTCTTATATTAACATTTATTTTATTAATTTTTACATTATGTTATATTCCCACAATATGGTTATAATTTTAGTTACACACCCGATTTTTGAAGTGTTATTCCGATTTTGTTCCACAAATTTCGCTTCAATTGAGCTTGTCTATACTCTTTCGATTTGATATTATATAAGGCTTCATGATTTTTGACAAAATCAATTAATTGTTCGACATTTTCGCTCGTCCAAGTCACGTTTCCAGTCATATTGAACTAAATTCTCACCGCTACACGTGAAAAAACGTTATGAAACTGTTCACCGCCGCTATGACGGCCGTCATGCAACTGGCATCACCGCTCTTTGACGTTAAGGTGACTCGTAATGTTCTGTAGGATACCTAATACGATGGTTTGTATAGAGAAAGTTTTTGTGACGTCACTCAACGCTACATTACGGCCGCTAGATAAGGGTACCGCTATTCTAGGAAACCTTATCTTAACGGAAATCCTACTCTTGAAATTTTTATGATCCACCGTAAAAAAAATTCTTCTTCTTTGTCGTTCAATACTGTTTGCGGACCCATCTTTCGTTTCAGCGGAGTTTTTCCTTGTACTTTGTTACCCAATGTTCTTCGAAAAATCGCATATTTCTTGGCGGTTGCATTTACTGAATGACCAAATTTAACTTCTTGGATTGCCATATTCATACTCTCTTCAGAAGTAGCGGTGATGGCTCAGGTGGCATCGCTCTCGACTAGTAATCAAGAGGACGTGGGTTCGACTCCCACGACAAACCAACAAATTTTCTATACCACCGCTACCGTGTTTCGGAGGACACGTTAAGCCGTCGGTCCCCCTGGGTTAGTACGCCTCATTACTAATTACCTAAAACAGGGTTAAAGAGGCAATCGGCTCCGGAATACCGCACATAATGTGTAGGCTCCCCGTCAATAATGCCATACGCTTATTTATTTATTTTTTACTCTCTTCAGAATATCTTCTTGGTTTTTCATATTCATACTCTCTTCAGAATATCTGAAGAAAGCTTTTTTGGATGTTGAGTTGTCTATTATAATCTGTAAGGTAAGAAACACTTTCGTTAATGCCAATGTACCACTACTTGCCAACCATTCTACCAATAGTTGCCAATATATGGCAACTATTGGTAGAGAGTAACTTAAGAAACTCGTGTCTTCACGCGGAGTGTCAAAAATGTTTAAACCTTTCAAAATCTAAGGAATCTGATGGTTCATCATCATTTAATAAAAAAACCAACTTATGGCTATTACTGGGTTTTGAACATATTTACTACCTAGTAAATGCCACCCTTTGTTTTTTATAACTAATTCATCATATTTATACTGTAATTCATCATATTTATATGAATATGACATTTTCTGACCCTCTTTCACTGTGTCAAGGAAAAACAATATATAATTCCTAGATGCATCTACAAATAAGAAGCAATTACAATACTCACTTACCCTATGGTACGACACTACGAAAATGAACATAACCTTGAATTTGTGAATGGCGCGTTATTACGGAATCAAATGAAATTTACAGCGACATCTCACTTTCGGTAGTGATACCGGAGATTCTTGTGAAGTATTTTTCCTTACAATCAGTAGTTCCACCTTGAATGAAAGTATTACACATTTGTTATAATTCATGAATATATTAGTGAGTGGCAATTACTGCTGCAGTGGCGACAACTGTTGCCGTCACCTTATATATATATATATATATATATATATATATATATATATATAATATATATATATATATATATATATATATATATATACTATATATTATATATATATATATATATATATATATATATATATATATATATATATATATATATGTATATTATA
Source organism: Cynegetis impunctata (assembly GCA_030704885.1). NCBI lineage: Eukaryota > Metazoa > Arthropoda > Insecta > Coleoptera > Coccinellidae > Cynegetis > Cynegetis impunctata. The sequence goes on along the minus strand of JARQZK010004512.1, from coordinate 52,387 downwards.
TATATATATATATATATATATATATATATATATATATTATATATATATATATATATATATATATATATATTATATATATATATATATATATATATATATATATATATATATATATATATTAAAAAAACCCATATCTGTGATGTCTAGTTATAAGGAATATTGCCGTAATTTAATAATATCTTAGGAAACAAATTTCGTCAGCAGAAATTCTATATTTCGGACCCAATATGCGGTCCTTCCTCAGGAACTTTTAACTTTATAATCAAAGAAAAACACTTTAACGCCAATGCAGAATCCTGTTGTTGATAATCAAAAGTGTTAAATTGTCCTTAAAAAAGTCAAGAAGTAGAACAGTGGAAAATATTCTTGTTGCTGAAGTGAACCACTAAAATACACCGCCGCAGCGGTAGTAGTAACTAGGAACAGTTGACAGTTCACATTTATCATTTTCACGTAGATATTGTCTTTTGTTGAAAAGTGCACCAGAACATGTCACATATTGATTTAGATTATGCGCGTTCCCTGCGTTTGTCATGGTAAGTTTCTTCCAATTTATGATAACTTTTTCGTTACCTTAGTTAGCTAGATTACTATATTTGTGTTATATGTAGTACAACTGAATTTTGCATTCAATTATTCCTACCCAACTTGTCAAAAACATCGCTATCCTGAAAAAAACAATCGGCATAAAGGTGACCCGACGATTCTTTAGGGGTTTGACGTTGAAAAATTGTAACTAAGGTAATTTCAACTGTAATAATAATTATAAATCTAATGAACTCTCTTTATCCTAAAATATGTCTTAAATCATAGTATCTTATATATATATATCACGATCTAATTAAAATATTGTATCGACAAAGAAGTTCATTTTATTGAACCCCGGTTCAGCTTGAAGAAAACGTGACAAGATGGATCCTGGAAGATTCATTTTTCATAATTAATCTCAGCCTATATATGTATATATTTTATATATTATATATATATATATATATATATATATATACATTGCTATGGTTCTATTTATTTGCAATATTAGAATTAAAATATATGGTACAATATTAAATGAAATTGATCAAGAAAAGGAAAACTTCAATGAATTAAGATAGATATTAGTAAATAATGACTCAATAAATGTGAATGTAAACAATTAAAATGGAATCACAATGATGACAAATGTAAATGTATGATTTATAAATGATCTAGAATAATTTTAAAATCAATAATATATGAAAAACTCTTGTAGAATGTCAGAAACTTAAAATGTCATTAATCGTTGGAAGTAAATATCAAGTAAATCAATAGAAATTCATGAAATATTAGAAATATAGGAGAATACAAGTAATAAAATCTTTGTAAAGGATAAATGGAAGTAATTAATCAAGGATAACATGCTTAATTTATGTAGAATACATATGATTATGGAAATTTTATGTATCGTAGAATCAACAAAATTTGTATATCAAGTAATAAGAAAATTTCAAGTCATTGAAGGTAGTTAATTACATATAAAGATATTAAAAGAGATGAGTTAACTGTTTAATATATAAAATTATTGTAGAATTAATTAATATAGTAGAATTTCAAGGTAGAATCAGAAACTATATATATAACGAAATGTCAAATTTTTCAAGTATAAAGAGTAACTGAATTAATGGACAGAATATTGAAAATTTTAATACAAAATGATCAGAATATTTTCTAGATGAGATTAACTAAATAATATAGGTCCAAAAATATGTTTTTATTAAAATTTTCAGAAAAAACTAATTAAATGTCATTTAATTATTCAAAATAATCAAGTTAAAGTACTAAGTTTGAAGAATTTTAAATTATCATAAAGAAGCTGTTATTATTGAAATAATCAATTTCCAAAATTATTGTATATTTAATTGAATAGAATGGTATTTAAAAATGTACAGTACCTTTCAGTTTAATATTTAAAAATGATTAATAATCATAAAAAGGATATTGAGAATAGTCTAGAAAAAGCCATCAGCTTACTTGATATTAAAAAAATAATAGAAGGTTATATATAGAGGTATAACATTCGGCTTTAGGCAGTTCCTATTTTGCATTCAAGAGATAAACATCGTCTTTTTAAGATCTGATTCTTTTGTTTTTGTCATCCATATTGAATAATTAAAAGTAGAATGATAGCTGAAAGTAAAAAGTAATAATAAATCATCGATATAAGCAAATTAAAAAGCTGATAATACCTGTATGTGAAAATAATATCAAATCAAGTGTAAAAACTGTGAATTGTGATATGAATTTCTAATAATATAGAAATTAAGTGAGGTTACTAAAGGAATAACCGAGACCATAGAGAGAGTTGCTGTTTCGCAGAACGAATATAGAAAAAGAGAAGAAAGAACATTTGGAAAGTCATTGAACCTATGTGAAAGGAAGATCAACCATCAGTGAAATAAACAATCGTGAGTTTTTACAAAATTTCATATTGGCCAATAGATTTCATGAATATTTGCAAATATAAACTTTAAAAAGGGGCATTACTTAATATAAAATATAAAAGGTACCATAATAAAATTTTAAAAAGAGTGATTGTTATTGTTAATATTTGAACTGAATTTGTGTTATGATAATTTGTGTTAATAAAATTGTTAAAATTTTATTTTTGAATTTATTGTAGTTTTCAATTATTAGAGTCAAAGTTTTTTTTATATATATAAAATAATAAAAATATATAGAATCAATTTAAAAATTAAAGAGAACCTTCCCTGAGAATAAAGAGTCAATACAAAATTAAAAATTAAAATTCATAATAAAATAAATAAATAGTAGTAAATTGAAAAATTCATAATAATATATATATATATATATATATATATATATATATATATATATATTTATATATATATATATATATATATATATATATATATATATATATATATATATATATATATATATATATATATTTATATTTATATATATATATATATATATATATATATATATATATATATATATATATTTTATCTTAGTTTCAGAGTCTTAGTATTATTTCAAGAAAAAATAAGGGTATTTAGACTCTTTTGGATCTCAATTGTACTCTTTTATTGTAGCCAAGCTTTCGCAATCACTTGTTGCTTCTTCAGAGCCTTTAAAATTACAAACGAGTATTATTTGCTATGGTGTTATCAAAACGAAGACAATAAAAATTATAAAAATTAGTTACTCACCAATAGTGAGGTTAAATTATTGGCTGTGTGGTAAGTCATATATTCTCAGACATAAGACAAAATACATTAAACATTGACTGTCTAATTATTTAAAACCTAATTTTATAACAAATTGAAATAATCCAGTAATAGTTTACAGCTGAAAATATACCTACTGTCATTGATCACAGAATTTATTTATCGCTAGTTTGGCCTCAGTATCCCTCTATTCATCCAATGAACCGTCATTTCCACATTTATCTTTGTTACTTGATGTAGAATTTAATAGAAGAAAGGAATAAATGCTACTCAATTTCTGTGTATCAGTTTTTTTGTTGATACTGGTATCTTTTTTTTTCATATGGATCATCTCCTGGAGTATTCGTTTTCTGTAATTATTTTCTTTTTTTAATACCTTCACATTCTCAAAATCTATTTGATGGTTAAAACTGTGTGCATGTGTACCTAGGGCACATCTGTCTCTAAAGATGGTGATGTCACTCTATGTCACATTGCTAAACGGTTTTTTACAAGTTGAGATGTGTGTCCTATGTATGTGTCTTCGCAGTCCATATATTTCATCTTATATACTACATCGCTGATTAGTTTAGTTGGAATGTTATCTTTTATTCTTGAATGTAGAGTTGCTATTGTTTTCTGATTGTAGGTTGCTATTTTCACATTGTTTGTTTTCAATAAAAATATTATTTTTGAAGTTGACTCTTTGATGTAAGGTAGTGATCCATAATGTGTAAATTCTTCTTTCAGAGGTGTGTTGTCTGGATATGTTACATTTGTATGTAATTCTATTACGCATTTTTGTAGTTAAATTTATTTTGACACTTATTGCATGGTTTGAATAGTAATGTATGAACTTGCCCGAGCTCATTGACTTTCTTTACCAATCTAGTTTTATAGTTTGATTCTGTCTCACCACTCTCGAGTCTAGAAAGCGAAAAGTCTAGCGAAAGCTTGGCTACAATAAAAGAGTACAATTGAGATCCAAAAGAGATACCCTAATTTTTTCCTGAAATATATATATATATATATATATATATATACATATATATATATATATATATATATATATATATATATATATACATATATATATATACTATATATGGTGAAACGGTCAACAATAAGTGAGTAATCATAGGTTAAGTAAACAGAACATCAGCACCGGTGTAAAACAATACAAACGTCAAAACATAAAATGAAGAAGTCAACGGTCTGGGCAATTCGAACCATCAACCAATCTGTCTAATGACAGAAGAATCAAATTGTCAATATCTGTTTCTTATTTATATTATTGTCAAAATTATTGATATAACACATCTCAAGGAATGTTCTCTTAATATTGTTGGAATTTACAGATAGGATACCTGTCTCGTCAAACTTAAACCGATGATCCAAAGAAGAAGCATGATGGGCCAATGCACATCTTTTTGGTTGTAGTCTGATGTCACTCTTAAGAATAGCGAGCCTCCTCTTCAAGCATTGTGTTTTCTGAACGATGTTAACTGAGTGACGTTCATTGCACGTAACCATATAAATACAGTCTGATATACATGAAACTGGAATCCTATCCTTCAATTGGCTGAAAAGCTTACGTACAGAAAATGGGTTGTATTTAGCAATCTCAACGTGAGGAACATCATGGAGAATGTGGACCAGACCCTGAGTAAGTCCCTGAACAAGGGGTAGTGAAAAATACCTGGTCGAATCTGTATCACCATTCACCACCATGTTGTTGACAGCCAAGTTGAGAGATCTCATAGGTACAACATCGTGGAAACACTTGGCAAGAAATGATCTTGAATACCCATTGTCCAAGAATATATGGAAGAGTCTGGATTCAGATGAAATAACATAATCAGGAAGACAAATAGATCTAATCCTGTGTATCATTCTCTTTATAAGGTTGATTTTGATTCCTCAACTGTGATTGGATCTGCAATGGATATATCTCCCTGAGGAAGTACTCTTCTGCTACCAATCAAGCTTCACAACGTTCCCTGCCGATCTGACCACCCTTGTGTCTAAAAAGGGAACGCTGTTCTGATCCTCCTCCTTCACAGTAAACCGGATATGTTGGTCAAAACTATTGAAAACCAATAAAATTTCTTCTGTTCTATCATTAGGCAACGATAATATGAGATCATCCACATATTGATACAAAAATGGTAATTGAAAAGAAAGTTGAGATATGGATTGTTTAAGTAGTGTTGACATGACCATCGATGGCAAAATAGAGCTAAGCTTGCTCCCCATTGCCAAAAATTTGAGAATAGACTGTTCCTTGGAATGTGAAATAGTTAGAATCGAATAAAAATCTCACAATACTGCAGAATTGTCTCATTTCCATTGTTGTTACGTTACCAGTTATATCCCATTCATCTTGAATAATTTGTAAAACACGTTCAACTGAAACATTAGTAAATAAATGGACTACGTCTAATGAGATAATTTTGTGTTCCTCTTCTGGTAGTTGAAAATTAATAACCATTTCACTAAACTGAAACAAGTCCTTGATGGCGTAAATATGGTAGTCAGAGAAAGCTTCCGATAATATTCTCGCAATGAACTCACTTAGCTGGGAAGTGACCGATCCAACAGTGGAAACAATTGGTCTGAGAGGTATCCCCTCTTTATGTACCTTAGGGAGTCCATATATTCTGGGTGGTATTCCTTTATATCTGGTCAACTTCTTGGCTGTGTCGCTGTCGATATATTCCTTGCATTTCAACTGCTTAGTTATTTGATTGTTTTTGTTTTGTAGGTACTTGTGTACTTGGATCCTTTGTTAAAACTGTTGTTGGGTGAGTACAACTGTAATATTACCTTTGTCGGCAGACATAACAAGGATATCTTTATGTGACTTAAGAAAACGAGCAGTACTCTCAAACAAAGAATGCTCTAACGAATAAGTATTTTTATGTTGGTGAACAAAATTGGTGATACTATTCGTACATCTTGCTCTCAGAACATTGTGAGAAGAAGGAGGTGCCAACCTAATGATATATTCAATGTCAGACAATATATTCTTGATAGGTAAAATTTTGGGTAGAGTTGGATTCAGACTAAATTTAGGACCTAATCCCAATAATAACCTGATATCGAATGGAAAACTGTATGATGTTAAGTTGAGAAACCAGTTATATTTGAATTTAATTGAGTCAACTATCCGCTTTTTTAATTGTGAATACTTATCATTCAATAATCGAAGGTTGTGTTATAACCACGTTTTATGGTAAAGTGGTGTGATTTAGGTATTACATTGTTTAGTTTGTATATTGTTTCGATTGATGTGTGTTTATTTTTAAGTTTTACATTATTTAGTTACTATTTATTTTTTTTCGTTTTGTCAATAAAATGCGTTATTTTAAGACAATAAAGAATATTTGATTTGATTTGAACCCTTTAGCTGAGTGGCCTCAAAGCGTTGATACATATCATAAGTCATAATTGCTCTTGTTTCAGCTTTGATACCTTCCAAACAGTTGTTCAAACCATACAATTTCTTAATAGTAAAAGAGATTTCTAAATTAAGGATCTTAGTAGAGACCTTTTTATTAAAATCGGTGACTTTCTTGTTATTATACATGTCATCAGACAGCAAGTTAGTCAAACATCTAACATTCTGTGTAATGTGTCTAGTGTCCAGTACTTGAGTATATATATTCTTCTTTGGATCATCGGTTCAAGTTTAACGAGACGGGTATCCTCTCTGTAAATTCCAATTATATTAAAAAAACTTTCCTTGTAGTACAGTAAAACGGTATATTTTACTGAAAAAAAAAAAATTAATGGCTGAAATTTTGAGGGGGTGTTCGGGGGCATGTCCTGAGTCTTCGAGGGGATGGGGAAAGATACAACCTCCGGTCTATATGGGGGTGAGTTCGTTTTAATTCTATATCTCCGTTGCTGTTGCCCGTACAGTCAAGTCCAAGAGATCGTATTTGTAGGAAATTGAATTATCTATCCAATGATAATAAATACTTGGTCATAGGTCAATTAGGTCAATTACAATTGCTGGTCGAAGGTCAAAAGTGAAGGGTAGTTTTTCATTTTTCGCGAATACCGTGAAACCGGTAAGTTTTTTCGCACACTGTTTGGATACCATTTCAAAGTACTTGAAGTTACCTACAAAATGAGCTCTCGAACACCCTTCTACGATGAAGAGTTTTCCATCCCTCCAACGATCAAGTTGACCGCGCGCGCCAATGACTGCGCGAGCCGCGTGTCGCACTCTCATTGCTCGTACATTGCGCTCTCTACGTGCAGTTAATAATTATCGTTGAATTTTTTCCTAATTAAAATTAATAATATGGTTGAAGGTGGACATGTAAATGCAGAAAATCGTCGCGTAAACACGTACTTCCTGATATGAAGGTATCTACTCTACAACAGAGGTGTATATATGATTGCAAGGCACACTAACATAGTGATTTAAAACCTTTGGATATAGTCACGAGAGTGCGCTCCGAATACTATTTCTATAATTCACCGTTAGATTGTGAATGCAGATTTTGCGTTGCGGAATACGTATAACCAGATCCCTTGGAAAAATGTTTGATAATTTTTAAATTATTAAAGGATTTTCCTTGTTCACTTTATGTAATATGTATGAAATTGACCATGGTCAACAAGTATGTTTTTCATGATTTGATTATATATAATTCAATTTTCAGAAAATAATTCTGCAAAACCGACTGCAGAAAGTGGAAACAGGGTTAATGATGCTCCATTAGATAAAAAAATTATACAATTAAAAGATGAACAGCTAAAACAAAGCGTTGTATCTAACAAAATAAAAGTCATTGCAAATCAAAAAATAAGTCTACCTCCCGTGAAATCCATTTTGAGTGAACATAGATCAACTCAAAAAAAGGAAAAACTGAGTCAGGAATCGAACCTGAGTGTAAAGAGCCAGAATTCCTTCAAAAAATGCTGAAATCTAACGAAAAACATGATGGCCCGATAAAGGAAGTAGTAAATTCTTCAGCTGTAACCAATGCTGCTAAGTCTTTAATAGAGAATATAATGATATACGACATCCTGACTCCCGCCATCACGATCAAATCAGTTGATTGATATAATGACCGAAATAAGTGCAGTTAAATATTATTTTTGCTATTGAAGACTTTCACATTACAAGCGACCCAACATATGATCAGTGGCGTAGCTAGGATTTTTGTTTGGGGACAAGCGAATATGAATATATATATATATATATATATATATATATATATATATAATGTATATATATATCTATATATATATATATATATATAAATATATATAATATATATAATATTATATATATATATATAAATATATATATATATATATATATATATATATATATATATATATATATATATATATATATATATATATATATATATATATATATATATATATATATATATATATATATATATATATATATATATAACAGAATTCTTCGTGTTATCCAGACACGTCCGTGGCAAAAAACAGGAAGTAAACTAGGACATTTATTTGAAACTAAACTGGCAGTGTGTAAATGTTGCATTACATCGAATTGATGTATCTCTCTAGCTTAGCGAATATAAGTCGCCACCTTCGGGTGTCAGGACGTACTAGTTCTCGTTGCCGAACTGTTTCATCTATCTGTAAGATGTGGTTCATTTGTTTCCGACTGGTGGCGCTGTGTCATACTTAATTATGCAATTGTGTTACTAGAAGGGAAATATAAGAACGTTTGAAATAATTGGTTGGTTATCACTTTCGATGGATGGATGATAGTGATGAGCCCCATATAAGGGCGAAACATTCTGTGTATCATTTCTGTTGATTGTGGTAGCCAACTTAATATTTCTAACATTTACCGTCTAAAGGTAGATGGATATATTTCGATGTTCCGTGAACTCGTACAACCAGCTCCGCTAGGAGGTTTGTTTGATTAGTTTCAAATAAATGTCCTATTTTACTTCATTATATATATATATATATATATATATATATATATATATATATATATATATATATATATATATATATATATATATATATATATATATATATATATATATATATATATATATATATATATATATATATATATATATATATATATATATATATATATATATATATATATAAATTTCTAGAACCACTGCCATTTTGACGTAGGTGTTTCATATTCATATCCTTCCCGGTACATATTGACATATCTAGCGGTTTGCATCACAATAAATAATCTGAAATTTGGTTTCTGGTTTCCGAGCCAGAACGAAACTCAAAATTTGTCAAAATAAAAAATTAATAATATGGTTGAAGGTGCCCTTGCCGAATAGTGTGAGACTCCTACTCACTAAAACCCTATAAAAACCCTAACTTTTGAATGTCAGTGCTCTGTCATGTATGTGTGTGTATTGCCGTGTACTGTTTGATGATTTGAAGTGTCTCGATCATTAATTTACCTCGAAGTTTTCCTGCTGGCGACTTTCATGTGAATTTGGCTCTTTTGGATGAACTTTTTTCGCCATCTTAGTATTCATCATCCTTTTCGAATGTGTCACCACGAACGTCTTCTTCAGGAATGGATGGCGAGTTCCTGTCGTCGTTGAGAAAATCATCATCTTTTTGCAGGGTAGAATATTGGGCGATGTTGTTGCACGCGGTACCGCTACAAGTTCCACAAATCGGAGAACATTTCAGCCCAGCTTTTCGACATCCACAGGCCTCTCCACAACTAGATTTGCAGGTGCAGGAAATTAATTTCAGTAAACTTGGCGGCGCCGGATCTTTTTCGCAGGCGACGGGCATATAAATGCTCTTCGTTTTCTTCCAACCCCAGTCTTCAGGATCTTTGTAATTTCCCAACCATTCTTGAACTGGATTATACACTCTATACGTGTGTAGACGAGCCGCATCTTCAGTAGGTGGTAGGGAAGCCAAATTGAAAGTGTTTTTTTCCAGACTAGAGAAAACGCTTGTAACGATAGAAGTTCAAAGTCTTGTCCTTGTTTCCTCCATATAACTTGTAGAAGAAGAATTGTCCGAGGGCGGCTATCGCTGATGGAACAACTTTTTTATTTTGAAACAGACAGATTGAGTCCAGTAGTTGGGGATCCTTCTCCAGCGTAGAGATGAATTCAATTTTACCGGCATTGTGAGTCGAAGACGTTGTGTCACACCCAGAAAAAGCATGAAGAAACAGAATATTATCAGCGATATTTTCCCCGAACTTGAAGCTTGATGAGGAGTACATTTATTTCGGAGTGCGTCCCGAGCCAGGTTTTTCGAGAAAGACGTTCCGATATTCCTTTCCTAACGCTGTTAATATTACTAGAATGTCGATGTCTTCTGCAATAATTATAACTGATTCGTGCGATTCAGCCTTCCCCAATGCTTCACGAACGATATCGGTATCGGCGTCTCCAGAAGCTTGATGGGTACTGTAACCTGCTTCTGTGAATTGAGCCATTAAAAATTCGATGAGCCGGTGACGTAGCTCACTGATATATTTCCTAAATTTTAGGGAGTATTGACTAAACTTCCCTGAAGTATTTTAATAATCTACACGAGTTTTAAAAAAACGCACGTAAGAACAAGTGTACCTTCACCCGTATTATTGATTCTGATTAGGGAAAAATTCAACGATAATTATTAACTGCACGTAGAGAGTGCAATGTACGACACGCGGCTCGCGCGGTCAACTTGATCGTTGGAGTGATGGAAAAATATTTATCGTAGAAGGGTGTTCGAGAGCTCATTTTGTAGGTAACTTCAAGTGCTTTGAAATGGTATGCAAGCAGTATGCGAAAAAACTTACCGGTTTCACGGTATTCGCGAAAAATGAAAAACTACCCTTCACTTTTGATCTTTGACCGGCAATTGTAATTGACCTAATTGACCTATGACCTCGATTTTATTATCATTGGATAGATAATTCAATTTCCAACAAATATTATCTGGACTTGACTGTACGGGCAACATCAACGGAGATATATAATCACAACGAACTCACCCCCATATAGACCGGGGGTTGTATCTTCCCCCACTCTCTCGAATACGAAAACTCAGTTTTAGACTCAGGACATGCCCTTGAACACCCCCTCAAAATTTCAGCCATTAAGTATTTTTCTTTAATAAATGCCATTTTTGTGTCTCTATTTACTGTATTATTGAGATGTGTTTATCAATAATTTTGACAATGATATGAATAAAAAAACAGATATTGACAATTTAAGCCACATTAAGAGCTATCTTCTGTCATCAGACAGATTGGTTGGTGGTTCGAATTGTCGTGACCGTTGACTTCTTCATTTTATTTTTTGACGTTTGTATTGTTTTACAGCGGTGCTGATGTTGTGTGTACTTAAACTATGATTACTCACTTATTGTTGACTGTTTCACCCACGCTCTCGCATACATATATTTTATGATAAAATTCATTGTAACTTTCGTTGGTAGCAGATAACCAACTTCTGAATGTCGTTTTTGTTAATTTATTGACTTTGTCAGATGTGAGTTATTGTTCAAGTAATTTTCTTCGATTGTGAATTTAAAATTGGTTTTTTCAAAAATTCCTGAGGAAGGAATCTTAACTTTAAGACTTTTGAGTAAATTTGTTTCCTAAGATATTATATATATATATATATATATATATATATATATATATATATATATATATATATATATATATATATATAAATATATTATATATATATATAAAGAAACATATTTACTCAAAAGTCCTAAAGTTAAGATTCCTTCCTCAGGAATTTTTGAAAAAACCAATTTTAAATTCACAATCGAAGAAAATCACTTGAACAATAACTTACATCTGACAAAGTCAATAAATTAACAAAAACGACATTCAGAAGTTGGTTATCTGCTACTAACGAAAGTTACAATGAATTTTATCATAAAATATATGTATGCGAGAGCGTGGGTGAAACAGTCAACAATAAGTGAGTAATCATAGTTTAAGTACACACAACAGCAGCACCGCTGTAAAACAATACAAACGTCAAAAAATAAAATGAAGAAGTCAACGGTCACGACAATTCGAACCACCAACCAATCTGTCTGATGACAGAAGATAGCTCTAAATGTGGCTTAAATTGTCAATATCTGTTTTTTTATTTATATCATTGTCAAAATTATTGATAAACAAATCTCAATAATACAGTAAATAGAGACAAAAAAATGGCAGTTATGAAAGAAAAATACTTAATGGCTGAAATTTTGAGGGGGTGTTCAAGGGCATGTCCTGAGTCTAAAACTGAGTTTTCGTATTCGAGAGAGTGGGGGAAGATACAACCCCCGGTCTATATGGGGGTGAGTTCGTTTTGATTATATATCTCCGTTGCTGTTGCCCGTACAGTCAAGTCCAGATAATATTTGTTGGAAATTGAATTATCTATCCAATGATAATAAAATCGAGGTCATAGGTCAATTAGGTCAATTACAATTGCCGGTCAAAGATCAAAAGTGAAGGGTAGTTTTTCATTTTTCGCGAATACCGTGAAACCGGTAAGTTTTTTTGCATACTGCTTGCATACCATTTCAAAGCACTTGAAGTTACCTACAAAATGAGCTCTCGAACACCCTTCTACGATAAATATTTTTCCATCACTCCAACGATCAAGTTGACCGCGCGAGCCGCGTGTCGTACATTGCACTCTCTACGTGCAGTTAATAATTATCGTTGAATTTTTCCCTAATCAGAATCAATAATACGGGTGAAGGTGCACTTGTTCTTACGTGCGTTTTTTTAAAACTCGTGTAGATTATTAAAATACTTCAGGGAAGTTTAGTCGATACTCCCTAAAATTTAGGAAATATATGAGTGAGCTACGTCACCGGCTCATCGAATTTTTAATGGCTCAATTCACAGAAGCAGGTTACAGTACCCATCAAGCTTCTGGAGACGCCGATACCGATATCGTTCGTGAAGCATTGGGGAAGGCTGAATCGCACGAATCAGTTATAATTATTGCAGAAGACATCGACATTCTAGTAATATTAACAACGTTAGGAAAGGAATATCGGAACGTCTTTCTCGAAAAACCTGGCTCGGGACGCACTCCGAAAAAAATGTACTCCTCATCTGTTTCTTCATGCTTTTTCTGGGTGTGACACAACGTCTTCGACTCACAATGCCGGTAAAATTAAATTCATCTCTACGCTGGAGAAGGATCCCCAACTACTGGACTCAATCTGTCTGTTTCAAAATAAAAAAGTTGTTCCATCAGCGATAGCCGCCCTCGGACAATTCTTCTTCTACAAGTTATATGGAGGAAACAAGGACAAAACTTTGAACTTCTATCGTTGCAAGCGTTTTCTCTAGTCTGGAAAAAAAAACACTTTCAATTTGGCTTCCCTACCACCTACTGAAGATGCGGCTCGTCTACACACGTATAGAGTGTATAATCCAGTTCAAGAATAGTTGGGAAATTACAAAGATCCTGAAGAATGGGGTTGGAAGAAAACGAAGAGCATTTATATGCCCGTCGCCTGCGAAAAAGATCCGGCGCCGCCAAGTTTACTGAAATTAATTTCCTGCACCTGCAAAACTAGTTGTGGAGAGGCCTGTGGATGTCGAAAAGCTGGGCTGAAATGTTCTCCGATTTGTGGGACTTGTAGCGGTACCGCGTGCAACAACATCGCCCAATATTCTACCCTGCAAAAAGATGACGATTTTTTCAACGACGACAGGAACTCGCCATCCATTCCTGAAGAAGACGTTCGTGGTGACACATTCGAAAAGGATGATGAATACTAAGATGGCGAAAAAAGTTCATCCAAATGAGCCAAATTCACATGAAAGTCGCCAGCAGGAAAACTTCGAGGTAAATCAATGATCGAGACACTTCAAATCATCAAACAGTACACGGCAATACACACACATACATGACAGAGCACTGAACATTCAAAAGTTAGGGTTTTAGTGAGTAGGAGTCTCACACTATTCGGCAAGGGCACCTTCAACCATATTATTAATTTTTTATATTGACAAATTTTGAGTTTCGTTCTGGCTCGGAAACCAGATACCAAATTTCAGATTATTTGGTGTGATGCAAACCGCTAGATATGTCAATATGTACCGGGAAGGATATGAATATGAAACACCTACGTCAAAATGGCAGTGGTTCTAGACATTTATATATATATATATATATATATATATATATATATATATATATATATATATATATATATATATATATATATATATATATATATATATATATATATATATATATAGATATAGATATATATATATATAGATATATATATATATATATATATATATATATATATATATATATATATATAATGAAGTAAAATAGGACATTTATTTGAAACTAATCAAACAAACCTCCTAGCGGAGCTGGTTGTACGAGTTCACGGAACATCGAAATATATCCATCTACCTTTAGACGGTAAATGTTAGAAATATTAAGTTGGCTACCACAATCAACAGAAATGATACACAGACTGTTTCGCCCTTATATGGGGCTCATCACTATCATCCATCCATCGAAAGTGATAACTAACCAATTATTTCAAACGTTCTTATATTTCCCTTCTAGTAACACAATTGCATATATAAGTATGACACAGCGCCACCAGTCGGAAACAAATGAACCACATCTTACAGATAGATGAAACAGTTCGGTAACGAGAACTAGTACGTCCTGACACCCGAAGGTGGCGACTTATATTCGCTAAGCTAGAGAGATACATCAATTCGATGTAATGCAACATTTACACACCGCCAGTTTAGTTTCAAATAAATGTCCTAGTTTACTTCCTTTTTTTTGCCACGGACGTGTCTGGATAACACGAAGAATTCTGTTATATATATATATATATATATATATATATATATATATATATATATATATATATATATATATATATATATATATATATATATATATATTTATATATATATATATATATATTTATATATATATATATATATATTATTTATATATATATATATATATATATATATATATATTCAAAGTCGCTTGTCCCCAAACAAAAATCCTGGCTACGCCACTGATCATATGTTGGATCGCTTGTGATGTGAAAGTCTTCAATAGCAAAAATAATATTTAACTGCACTTATTTCGGTCATTATATCAATCAACTGATTTGATCGTGATGGCGGGAGTCAGGATGTCGTATATCATTATATTCTCTATTAAAGACTTACGCATCAAAAGCGACATGACATAATATGATACATCGTGAGAAAGGAGAAAAAAATCCGGACATCTAGGAATGATAAAACCCCTCGGCGCATGTGCATGTCGTAATGCCTATCTGAAAAAGGCTATATTTATTATTTTTCCTGGGAAAAAATTGGGAAAACAAATTTTCTTATGAAATCATATGTGTTTTATCGATATCCGTTGGAATTTTAAAAATCGGACCAGATCCCAACTTTTTGTCGTGAGACTATAACCCCTTTTAGCTTCGCCTCGGGGTAAAAATACGTTCCAATCAAACCACAGCCAACTATGATCCCCATTTAAAAAATACGTCTCTAGGCCATAACTCGAAATTGCACTTATTTTAGAAATTTTCTCGGCGCCACTGGATTATACAGAATGTATAAGTTATTATCTCTTGAATACACAAACAACCATGATATTCACACTTGTATAAAATTCTAAAAATAAATAAAAACAAGAGACGATAGCAAAGTTTTCGCCAGATAATTTTTCTCGAGAAAAAAGATCGAGAATGCGCCCTCCATTTCTTTGTATCTCCTACAGTAACCGAGATACCTCATACAAACATCGAAATTTGCCCACCCTGTACATCAAAATAATTGCTTTTCTAAGTCAAATTCCTACCTTTTTGAATGGAGGAGTTGCCGCATCTTCATCCGGATCTATTTTCCTTTTCAAAACTTCTGTCACGGAAAAATTTATTGGTGATTGATTTCCGATGCTCCTTTCTCGGGCCATCATTTTTTTCGTTAGATTTCAGCATTTCCGTGAAGGAATTCTGGCTCTTTACACTCTTTGTGGTAAATTTGACATTCTTTAAGAATTCAGAGGACATATTAGAAGCAGCACTGGTTACAGCTGAAGAATTTACTACTTCCTTTCTCGGGCCATCATTTTTTTCGTTAGATTTCAATAGATTTTTGATAAATGACATTTTTGTGTCTCTATTTACTGTATTATTGAGATGTGTTTATCAATAATTTTGACAATGATATAAATAAAAAAACAGATATTGACAATTTAAGCCACATTTAGAGCTATCTTCTGTCATCAGACAGATTGGTTGGTGGTTCGAATTGTCGTGACCGTTGACTTCTTCATTTTATTTTTTGATGTTTGTATTGTTTTACAGCGGTGCTGATGTTGCGTGTACTTAAACTATGATTACTCACTTATTGTTGAATGTTTCACCCACGCTCTCGCATACATATATTTTATGATAAAATTCATTGTAACTTTCGTTGGTAGCAGATAACCAACTTCTGAATGTCGTTTTTGTTAATTTATTGACTTCGTCAGATGTAAGTTATTGTTCAAGTGATTTTCTTCGATTGTGAATTTAAAATTGGTTTTTTCAAAAATTCCTGAGGAAGGAATCTTAACTTTAAGACTTTTGAGTAAATTTGTTTCCTAAGATATATATATATATATATATATATATATATATATATATATGTATATATATATATATATATATATATATATATATATATATATATATATATATATATATATATATATATTGTAAGTTATATATAATATATATATATATTATATATATATATATATATATATATATATATATATATATATATATTGTAAGGTTTCAACAACTATAAAAATTCTATAATGGATTTTGAATGAAACTTGTCACAAGATGGTACCAGCTAGCTCTATGTGGGGGTTCTAAACTGTTGAAATCAAGCTACTTAAACTAATAGTGAACCAAAAGATGGAATTAGGGCGCCATGATAACTTTTTCAGTACTAATACACTCTCAATGAAACTCTAATGTAACAAAAGAATATATTGACTCTAAATTACATCTAATAACGAAGTGCACTTATCTACGCGACAGCTGTCGGTGGTGGCTTCCTCTATTCTGGCCTATCTTGGATTGCTCGGTATCGTACTGCGAAATAGATTTCAGCTCCACTTGCTCGGTTTCTTAATTTAATATGCTTCAGCTCTTCCCTTGATCAGTATCTCAACTTGAAATGGTTCAGCTCTACACTTGATCGGTTTCTCAACTCGAAGTGGTTCAGCTCTCCACTTGATCGGTATCTCAACTTGGGAATGTTTCAGCTCTCAAAGTGAAGCTCTCAAAGTAAAGGTCTTGAATTAAAGCCCTCAAAGTTAAGTCCTCAAAGTAAAGGGGTCTGTAATCTGTTGACCCCTTGACTAGATTTACTAATACCAAATCGAGAAAGAATGAGACGGTAATCGGAAATGAAAATAGCCACTATACGCCGGGTCGTGCGCATCGGTCAACGTAATTCGGTACATCAACTGGTCGAGCGTTTTATTGCGGTAGCCTTTTACCAAATTGAACGGTTCAAAAAACCGTTACACCCCCTGTCCAAGAAGTGCGAAACGTAGAGGAGCGGGAAAATTAAAAAATTCAATCAAAAAAAAATCTCACGACTATGTCATCCCGAATATCCATGGCGGATAGATAACTTTAACAACGACACAAAATTGAAGCGATGTTACTTACTGAGGGTCACCCTCCCAAGAGGAAGGTGGAGTGAGAGCCTTAACTGTCACTCAAATGACATCGAAAACATGCCCAAAATGCTACTTAAAGCTCGATCATC
The DNA here is from genome assembly GCA_030704885.1 of Cynegetis impunctata. Lineage (NCBI taxonomy): Eukaryota > Metazoa > Arthropoda > Insecta > Coleoptera > Coccinellidae > Cynegetis > Cynegetis impunctata. The sequence goes on along the minus strand of JARQZK010004512.1, from coordinate 34,357 downwards.
ATTCGCAGCCGGCGCTATATTTTTAAACAAATGAAACTATCGAACATAGATTCACTTGTCAGAGTTTGTTGCCAGCTAACGCAAAAAAATTAATAACTGTCTCAAAGAAAAATAACGGATTGTTCACACATTCAAGTGTAAGTTGAGAAGCAAACGAAAGAAAATAAAAGAGAACCCTAACGCTATCTGAGACCAGGGTGAGACAATAGCGGGGGGGGGGGCATGATGGTTTTGAAATTATAAAGTCTCAAAGACCACAAAACGACTTCCATCATTACTGTTGGATTTACAGCAGCAACGATGTCCCATCCAAATGATTTATGGTTCCAAGTACCAAATCACCATAGTGGACATGCACCATCTATAGAACAGATATGCACCGGCTTCTGCTGACACTGAAGAACTACTGAGATGTTAAAGTAGCTCTCGCTGACAGCATTGCTTGAACTAGAAACTGTACATAGTAAAAAAAAACCACAGCCAACTATGATTCCCATTTAAAAAATACGTCTCTAGGCCATAACTCGAAATTGCACTTATTTTAGAAATTTTCTCGGCGCCACTGGATTATACAGAATGTATAAGTTATTATCTCTTGAATACACAAACAACCATGATATTCACACTTGTATAAAATTCTAAAAATAAATAAAAACAAGAGACGATAGCAAAGTTTTCGCCAGATAATTTTTCTCGAGAAAAAAGATCGAGAATGCGCCCTCCATTTCTTTGTATCTCCTACAGTAACCGAGATACCTCATACAAACATCGAAATTTGCCCACCCTGTACATCAAAATAATTGCTTTTCTAAGTCAAATTCCTACCTTTTTGAATGGAGGAGTTGCCGCATCTTCATCCGGATCTATTTTCCTTTTCAAAACTTCTGTCAAGGAAAAATTTATTGGTGATTGATTTCCGATGCTCCTTTCTCGGGCCATCATTTTTTTCGTTAGATTTCAGCATTTCCGTGAAGGAATTCTGGCTCTTTACACTCTTTGTGGTAAATTTGACATTCTTTAAGCTAACGCAAAAAAATTAATAACTGTCTCAAAGAAAAATAACGGATTGTTCACACATTCAAGTGTAAGTTGAGAAGCAAACGAAAGAAAATAAAAGAGAACCCTAACGCTATCTGAGACCAGGGTGAGACAATAGCGGGGGGGGGGGGGGCATGATGGTTTTGAAATTATAAAGTCTCAAAGACCACAAAACGACTTCCATCATTACTGTTGGATTTACAGCAGCAACGATGTCCCATCCAAATGATTTATGGTTCCAAGTACCAAATCACCATAGTGGACATGCACCATCTATAGAACAGATATGCACCGGCTTCTGCTGACACTGAAGAACTACTGAGATGTTAAAGTAGCTCTCGCTGACAGCATTGCTTGAACTAGAAACTGTACATAGTTCCCCTCGTATACTGTCCAGCATCAACAAAACTCCGTGAATCACCACTCACAGGAAGACGCACCCCCAAAATCGGAATTTGTGTTTTTCCCATATATCTAAAAATATAAGTGTTGTATTCACCCCTTAAACAACCTGTCACAGGTACAGACGAATGTATGTATAGGAGTTAAATTCCATCAAATCAAAAATAGGTGAACACAACTTAAGTCAAATTCGGTAATAAATGTCAAAAGAGGTATTAGAAAAGTCACTAATAGGTTACAAGTCTCTCTAAGTTGTTGAGTCAAGATAATTTTGCTTGCAAAAAAATTCACAGCTTATGCCGTAACAGATTACTGCATCCAAAACCAAAACGTGCTAAAAATGCGTATTGACATACAGGTAAATTTAAGGTACGATAGGTATGTCCGTATTTTCAGCAAAAGATACCTTCAACAACTAAATTAAGACACAAATTTTTGTAAAAACTAACAGAAATGTATAAAGGATAGTATTCCAAAAAATAAAAATGAGAATTAGGGTCTCGATGTTATAGACTTCAAATGATGTATCCCACCCAACCAAGTAATATCTAATTGAACTGGAGATCCAATTCAACAAGATAATACCGCCTGGAATTTCAAAAAAGAAATTTCCACAGGCCCAATCATTATTACCACCTAAAAACGTACAACAACCCTAATCCAAATTCGGTAATAAATCAGCTCCAACAACCCTCGGTATCATCATCGGAAAACTCTCCAAATCGGGAATCCAAATTAATATTTTGAGCCGAAACTCGTGCAATCTCATGTACCCATAAAACAAAAAAATATGGCAGCATATCAGCCTAGCGAAACGGTAACTACAATCCTTGCAGCATCTCTCCTATTGGGCTACTCCCAGATACCGGATCAGCGCCCAAAGCTTGACACCGCAAGATTGTCTCGACAAATACGCCTACAGCCAATATACCCCAACGATACGGCAACGGTAATTCCAGGGGTACAACATTGCACCATACTCGCTAGAACAAATTCCCTAGCAATAATCGACAAAAAATGTTTTTTCCCAAACAAAGGACCTTTCCGAGATCGAAACTAATAAGCAGCAACACAGGACCGAACCAATACGGGAACCAACTGTTGGAGCGGAAAATTACGAAAAAAAAATTTTTAAATTTGGAAAGAATTTGAAAAAGTGAATTTTTAAGGAAATTTTCTGAAAACGGTAATTTTAAAGCCAAAAAGAACTTGATTTGCGCAGGATCCGCAAAAGGTCTCCAAAACAACTTCGACAACGACGACATCACGGGAATATCCGGTTCCACCACAAAATCGAACGATCGGAACGAAAAAATCTGGAAACGAAAAATTCTCAACTTCAATCTAGGCACCGAGAATTCTATACACAAGGTAACTTTAAGGCCAAAATAATTTAGTTAATAGAGAGAAATTTAGAGAAAGAGAAATTTAGAAAACTTTTAACTTGAAATAGAAATTTAAGAAAATTTTGAAAACGTGAATTTAAAAATTTTGAGACCGAAAATATTACGAATTCAATTAAAAAATAGTAAATTTTGAAAAGTTAATTTTATCAAAGCAACCTTAACGATTATGAGACAGACGGTATTTCTTGAGCGTTCAGAAATTCCTAGAGATGTGGACCGACTAGGGATCCACCGAATTATTAGACGGTATTTCTTGAGCGTTCAGAAATTCCTAGAGATGTGGACCGACTAGGGATCGACCGAATTATTGTCATCATGCTGACCCTCCGAATCAGAATCGTCATAATTTGCCAAGTCCGCCTTTAAGTGCCGTACATGCCAATTGCCTAAATCTCGGTTGTCCGTGTCAACCAAATTGTAAACTAAATCAGACATGACTTTACGCACTCGACACGGGACATATACACAATTTAGCGACGAATTTATTAGGTGCACTAGACAGAGGGAAATTTCGCTTCCAAACCTTGTCTCCTACGGCGAAACGTACTTCCCGTTTACCCTTATCATAATAGCGCTTCTTCCGCAAGTAAGCTTCGTACAACCGTTGTCTGGTACGACCATATAACCATAAAAATCTCCGGTCAAGGGAAGGAGACGGCCGAACAATAGGAAAGCCGGGGATACTCCCGTAACTTCATGCTTGGCGGTATTAATAGCGTGAGCTATTTTGTAGATTCTCGTTCCAACAGGATTGTCATGAATATAACTACAAATAGCGGTTAGGATGGTACGGTTAGACCTTTCAGTAGGATTAGTCTGAGGGTGACGCTTCGCATTAAACCTGGGTTCGATTTTATAAGTCTTCAAGAAGCTATTGTATTGAGCGGAAACAAACATGGTAGCATTATCCTGAACGATAATTTGAGGCGTGCCAAAAGTTAGAAAGATGTTATTTTCTAAAAATTGGATGACTCCCTTAGCGTTAGCTTCTCTCAAAGGGTGCACGAAAGTAAATTTTGTGAACCAGTCATTCACAACCAACAAAAACTTGTACCCTTGTTTAGACTTTGGAAACGGACCCATCAAATCCAACGATATTAACTGAAAAGGGAAATTTATCCACTTGTAACCACCGGACCCATCGGAGCTTGGTTAGAACTTTTATTCGCTTTGCAAACTTCACAACTCAAGCAATATTTCCTCACTGATTGTTTCATCTTTGGCCAGTAATAATGTTCGGCAATTCTAGCCAGAGTTTTGGATATTCCAAAGTGAGCCGACGTAGGCAAATCGTGGTTTTCCTTTATTCACTCACGACGATTGGTCGAGGGAAAAATTAATTTCCATTCTGCCAAATTGGAATCGATTTTAAACCCGTGCTGGACATGCTTATATAAGATGTTATCCTTGACTCGGAAATCAGGGTATTTAGAAGGAAATTTACGAACCTCTCTCACCATTGTGGCGTACCAGCCATCAGGGGTTAACTCAGTGACATCAATAAGCTCTATATTACGGGAGAGAGCATCGGGCACAACATTAAGGATTCCTTTTCGATGTTCGATATCAAACGAATATTGTGACAATTTCAGACTCCAACGAGCCAACCTCATAGCTGGTTCCTTCAAATTTTTCAGCCACATTAAGGAATGATGGTCAGTAATAACCTTAAAATGTGTACCCTCCACGTAAGGCCTAAAATGTTCAATCCAAAACAGAACTGCTAACGCCTCCTTCTCAGTAACTGAGTATTTACGTTCGATTTTTGTCAAAGATCTTGACGCATAGGCGATAGGACGTTCCAAACCATCACAATCCTGGTACCGCACACAACCAGCAGTACTCATGCTAGCGTCGCATTGGATGACAAATGGTTTTGTGAAGTCAGGGCTAGCCAGTACAGGAGCGGTAGTCAGTCGATGTTTTATAGTGGCGAAGGCGGCTTCCGCTTCCGGTGTCCACTGAATGGGCTGGCCCTTCCGTTTACCGTGCAACAAATTGTTCATGGGAGCAGATATGGCTGAAAAATCCTCAATGAATCTACGATACCAAGACACTAACCCAATTAAACGTTTGATATCTGAGGTGGCCTTCGGGGTGGGGTAATTTAACATGGCTGATACTTTTTCGGAATCAGTACGCAGCCCACCAGAATCTATAATGAATCCTAAGTATTTTAAGGACGGTCGACAAAACTTATACTTTTCGATATTTATGGTTAATCCCGCAGCCTTTAATTTTTCGAAAACATGTTCTAAAGCAATGAGATGTTCGTCGAACGTTGGACTAGCGATTATGATGTCGTCGAGATACGCGAAAATGGTATTATCCCCCGAAGGAAATAATGAGTCCATTAATCTCTACATAGTCTGCGGAGCATTGTTTAACCCAAAACACATTTTTTTGTACTCAAAAAGTCCTCTTCCTGGCACTTGAAAGGCTGTTTTTGGTTGAGACTCTGGAGATAACGGAATCTGATAAAAAGCCTGTTTGAGATCTACACTGCTGAGAAACTGAGCATCACGCAAGCTACTCAGAATCGAATCGATAAGGAGTAGTGGATAACTGTCTTTAACAGTGACTTTTTTCAAAGCCCTACCATCAAAACAAGCACGATATTCCACGGAGCTTTTTTTTACCAACAGCATGGGAGAGCACCATGGCGAATTCGAAGGGGCGATCACTCCCTTGTTCAACATATCATCAATTTCCTTGTTCAGATGGACCTTTAAAGCTGGCGAGATGGGATATTGCCTCATCTTGAATGGCCGGGCGTTTCCAGTATCGATATGATGCGTAATCAACTCGGTATTCCCTAAGGTATTGGAGGATAACGTCTCAAACAGCGAGACAATCCTTTGCAAACGATATCTATCCAGAGATCCCAACTCGTTTTCGGATTCGATAACATTCACCGAAGCGATCGTAACACAACCACTTTGAAACCGGTAGGAGTCTTCCGCAAAATTCACACAGAGTTTCGATAATTTGCAAAAATCCATTCCCAAAATTAGTGGTTTGTTTATGGACGGCACTATTAAAAATTTGAATACCAAATTTTTGTCATTTAAGGTTACCGGTAAAGAAACAGAGCATAGAACCGATTGTAGAGCACCATCAGCGGTAGTTTCTTGACAAATTTGATGTTCCTCGGCAGGAACCAGATTCAATGCGTCAACAAACCACATCCCCGATCGACCAACTATCGAAACATTTGCACCCGGATACAGTAAAGCATTAACAGTATATTGATCTATTTTAACCATAAATATTTTCTATTGTCATTTGGTAGGTGAGTGAAAACGGGAGAAATGCAGTTCGAGGCATAAAAAGTTTTGATCTTACTCAACCAACTGGTCCATTCGGTGTTTGAAAACTTTACTGTCGTGGATTTGGACTGCCTGACGTTCCCGCCACTACGGGGGCAGAACCATCGTTTTTTGGAGGATTGCGACGTTGACATCGGCTGCAATTTGGCAACACGACACCCTTCTGGTTACGGGGGCGAGGGCAACGAGCATAGCGATGTCCATCGGCCGAGCAGTTCCAACAGCGCAGCTTGGCGTCTCGATTCACGGCTACGGTGCTAACAGATGGCATTTTAGGAAAATCTAGACAGGCCAAATCAGGTTCCAGGAAATCCGAACCCTTCGCTGGAGGTTTGTACCTGGAAGCACCGACCTTCGAATGTTCTAATGCCTTACAAGCCACATCTGAGTCATCTAAGGTGTCAATAGTTGAAAGTGCGAGGTGAGGATAGAAGAAAGGCAGCAAATTTGATTTGATCACCTGCAATTTCTTTTGTTCCGAAGGTTGTTCCGTCAGTCTATCAAATAGACCTGTCATTGCAGATACAAAGATGACAAAATGTTCATGGAGACCCTGAGTTCTATTCCGAATTTCTTGCCACAGAGCCTCGTCGTAATCGGCATCTAGGAAATCACGCTTTAAACGTACTACCAATTCTTCCCACATAGTCACTGAGCTTTGCACCCGCCTAAACCAAGTGAGTGCCGGACCTTTAAACAAATCCACAGCTGAGTCAAATAAATCTCCCAACGAAACATGCCGCGCCTTGCGTAATTCCTCCACTCGCAGTAAAAAGGACGACAGACTAAATTTATTCAGGTTACCGCTGAATTTGAGGTTCCATTGACAAACAGGAATAGGTCGCACGGAATTAGTTAACCCTATTGGTGTCAAAGACTTATTTCCCTTGGGACTAGACTGTGCAAACAACTCTCCTGAAAAATTTATATTTTGCTCTCCCTGTACATCATCTATGTCGGTGACCCGTTCCTCGAACATTCCCTCCATAGACAGTAATTCGCTGAGTAGTTGATTCTGTAGCTTAATGTCCTCGTCTGTCGTAGAATTTAGATTCCTAATTCTGTCAGAAAGGTGCGTAAGCAATGACTCAATTTTTCGATACGGTGCGACGTCTGTTTCCAGAAAACGACTCAACAAGATCGTCAACAGTAGAAAAAGTCTTCAAGATTTCCGCATGATCGGTCTCCATGTCGTGGTTGTTTCGCTGTGAGAAGGACGAACGTTTGTGAAGTTCCTGGTGAAGTAAACCCCTTAAAATCTTTTTCTTATCATCAACCTTCTCCTTATCGACATCAAAACTCCTCAACTTCAACTCATAACTCAACTCTCTGGTCCTTAGATAACGTACGTCCATGATGTCCCAACTTAAATTCCATGTAATTGAAAGGGTTGAACTAAGGATTGAAATCTCAGAACCTGTAAATCTAAACGAAGCGAATAAACGACCCGGCAAAGTAACCAAAGCAAGCGACAAAATTCACACATTTAATAACTGTGCGAAAAAGTGAACAGATTTAATAACTTGAGCCAAATGAGTTTGATAACAGTAATAGAGGTATTAAATGTTTCTATAATAATAGCAATGAAGTATCACGGTAGTCACTAATAGTAATCAACTAAACTGTTTCACAAAATATAAGACAATATAGTAAATTCGTGAGTAACGGAATGTCTTAAATGTGAAAAAGTACCAATGAGTCAATAGTAGCCAAAAATAAGTAACTAAATGTATCAACAATAATGGCGAGAAGAATCACTGTATTCACTAGTAGTAATCACTAAATGTTCAAAAAAATAAAAAATAATGACGAACTTAATAAATTTTGGATGAGGGAAGGTGTTAAATGTGAAAAAATATCCAAAAGGTTACTAGTAATTAAACGTAAGTAGCTAAATGTATCTAGGCGAACTGACGAATTGTATACAGATTTAATAATTTCACTAAGGCAATAAAATTAAAGATGACCAAAAATAATGGTGAGAAAATGTGACTGAATTTAATGATGGCAAATAAGCCGACTAATATGTATCAAAACTAACTGAAAAAAATGTTTACTAATATAACTATGCAATTAAACTGTAAATTAAATAATAATGTTTCAAAATACTAATAGAATTTGAGTCTGAAGAATCAGGAATTTACAGAAGGAAAACGAATTTGAATGAGCAAAATCCACGTAAAAGCGTTAATGATTACTATTTCTTTCTCACCTTAGGATTTTTAAGCTAACAACTTCAAGCCTATTGAGAGTCAAAGCACTGATAAAGTATCACACTATTTGCAGTCTTGATTTCGGGGCCCTAAACGTTGGACGCCAATGTGTAAGGTTTCAACCCCTATAAAAATTCTATAATGGATTTTGAATGAAACTTGCCACAAGATGTTACCAGCTAGCTCTATGTGGGGGTTCTAAACTGTTGAAATCAAGCTACTTAAACTAATAGTGAACCAAAAGATGGAATTAGGGTGCCATGATAACTTTTTCAGTACTAATACACTCTCAATAAAACTCTAATGTAACAAAAGAATATATTGACTCTAATTTACAACTAATAACGAAGTGCACTTATCTACGCGACAGCTGTCGGTGGTGGCTTCCTCTATTCTGGCCTATCTTGGATTGCTCGGTATCGTACTGCGAAATAGGTTTCAGCTCCACTTGCTCGGTGTCTTAATTTAATATGCTTCAGCTCTTCCCTTGATCGGTATCTCAACTTGAAATGGTTCAGCTCTACACTTGATCTGTCTCTCAACTTGAAGTGGTTCAGCTCTCCACTTGATCGGTATCTCAACTTGAGAATATTTCAGCTCTCAAAGTAAAGCCTTCAAAGTAAAGGGGTCCGTAATCTGTTGACCCGTTGACTAGTTTCACTAACACAAAATCGAGAAAGAATGAGACGGTAATCGGAAATGAAAATGGCCACTATACGCCGGGTCGTGCGCATCGGTCAACGTAATTCGATACATCAACTGGTCGAGCGTTTTATTGCGGTAGCCTTTTACCAAATTGAACGGTTCAAAAAACCGTTACAATATATATATATATATATATATATATATATATATATATATATATATATATATATATATATATATATATATATATATATATATATATATATATATATATATATATATATATATATATATATATATATATATATATATATATATATATATATATTAGTTATATGGTCAAAGTACAGCTTATCCATTTTAATAACGTACGACGCAACTGTATGTTGACTCATCATTTATAGAATTGCGAAAGTGGTTCATTCTCTCATAAAATCCCTATTTTGTCTCAGATTACTTCAGAATACTACTACTTAGTGTTGAAAACCAAAATTGGCGACGAGGATGGGATTGTTGCACTGAACCCTTCCGAATAAAATAAGTTCAACAAACAAGTTAAATCTTCCGAATCCTGTAAGAAGATAAATCAATGCGTTAACTTAAAAAGTAAGAAGAAATGTTTAAGTGAATTCTAATTCTTGAGCACTTTCCGAACTACAACACAAGCTCAGTTTTATCTCATAGTGATTGCGAATTTGGTAGTAGTAATACAATATCTGCGTGAAAATGATAAATGTGTACTGTCAACTGTTCCTAGTTACTACTACCGCTGCGGCATCTGTATTTTAGTGGTTCACTTTCAGCAACAAGAATATTTTCACTGTTCTACTTCTTGACTTTTTTAAGGACAATAAGCATTAAGGGTTAATAATAAGTGTTTTTTATTCTACTTTTGATTATCAACAAAAGCATTTTGCATTGGTGTTAAAACTAAGTCATTTGATATAATTGTTACGTTCCTCTACGTTTCATCATCGTTTGTACGACCAGATGGAATGATATTGGAGGAAAACTGAAAATTCGCAGCATTTTCAGACGATGAAATTGATTCAGGTGCTTGCTTTTGCAAATTATAGTTACTGGTGTCATTACAATATATTCAAACATCGCTACATGGTGATTCTGTGTCATCCATTCTATTTTGTTCAGATTCGTTCGGGTGCTGTCGTCGAATTCCATTCAGGTTGAGTTGGATATACTCTTGGGCATCTAATGCCAATAGTAAGGCTGAAGACTTCAGTTGAAGGCTAACGTGTTTAACGAAGACCTTAAACTCATTTTCTTCGACTGTCGAGTTAGTAGTCTCAGCTGTCTCCGTTAATAGTCTGACCACGCTGGAGAACTGGGTAATTTACTTCTGAATATCGGGAGGTTATGCATTTATTTTTTTTTCTGTGAGGTCTGGAGTGATGAAGATAAATTCCTCACAAAAATTCTTCTGAAATTTTAGGTGTTATTAGTGTGAGCTGCGTTAAACAAAAATTATTGTCTGTTTATTCCAGCTATGCTAACCGATCGCCTGCATACAAAATATATACTGCATATTTCATCTCCTGTATCCACTTTCCCTTTTTTGAAATTGTTATCCATAATAATCTTCGTCTTTTTATTTTCAGGATGAATTGCCGAATCAATGTGCATAGTAGAAAAAAGTACAATTGCTCTATTTTTTACACGTATAATAGATGATAAAATAGATGAACCACTTTCTCTATTTTTTGTGGATGAAAATTCTGGTGGTAATTACCCTTTATTTTTTTTTCATTGTTCCAACAACTGTTGTTTTATCTTTTAAAAGATCTACTTCCAAAGGGGAGCTTGTATTCTAATTGTCTCATGTCGAATTTATGTTCTTTCCTTTCCATGATTGCAGCACACGAAGCGTTATATCATGAGGTGTGTTAGATTTTCTGTACGTACCATCTAACTGTTGGCCACAATAAATCAAATTAATTATTTAAAATTTTTTTGATGCCGTATTTTGCCGGCCTATTAGCAATATACTGAATGAAACTGCATATTCCTCTAAAGGGTATCAGCATTTCATCTATTGTAGCATGTTCGCCTAATATATAATTATTATTGCAGTTTTCGACTGTCAAGGTTGTATGGGATGACATCAACTTCTTTTGTCATTCTTCTGACAGCTCTGGTTCCTTCATATCAAATCTAATGGCAAACAGTGAAAATAAAAACCGTTTGAATTCATACAAAACCTGAAGATTTCCGATTCTGTGCCATCCGTTGTCCATAGTTCTGAAAAATTTGTTTTCTACTCCCAATAGAATTAGTAATCCCACGATACACATACAAACGGTATGCTATTGCGCATGAAAGTGTTTTCTCTCGCCGCGTGTGACGTCATGCTCGAGGAAACGCGAGGAAGTTGTTCGCTCGTTCCAATGTAATTTCGCGGCGGACGTTCAAGTTTTATTGAATTTAAAATTATGGTGGTTGATTTTTTTGATTGAAACTGATTTTTTCAGTTATTATTATTTTGAAAATAATAAAAATGGAAGTTTTTTGAATTCATTTTTTACCAGATATTTCAAAACATTAAAAAAATAGAAAAACCGCAATGTTATGAATATATTATTGGCTCCACCCATAAAAGAAATATGAAAAAATGCTAAGATTTTTCTAAATAATTTATTACACAACACAAAATCAAGAGCACGTTAAACAATAAAAAATTATTTCCTGAAGTTGGTAAATTTCGCCATTTTTTTGTCTACTTTCCTTTGAGCATTCTTGAAACTGATTTTTCTGTTCAAGTCTCGCAATCTAATATATGTTCGAGTTCTGGCAAAGTACGGGACAACTTCGTAAGGCACAGATAAGAATTTCATTCGTGACATAGTGTGCTCGGCTAATTTCTGAAAAATTTTCTCCTCTTTAGACAAAGAGCTTCCATGCATTCTATGGAACTCGGACTCAAGTTTTAAAGCAACTTCCCACAATTCTTCATTTGGATGTAAAAGAGAACCTCTAGAAATGGCTTGTATCCAGTCAGGGGCCTTATTCATATCCATACTTGCTGTGGGTTTTTCTAGTGAGTATTTATTCTTGAACTTGAATGCTTCAAAGCCTGCTCTATATTTCAATGATTCTTGAATCACTTTTTCTTCCACCTCAAAATTTTGCATTAGCTGCATTGTTTCTTCGTCTTCAGATTTATTTTATATTCTCTCAGGCAAGCGATTATCCATTGTTTTGCCAAATCTTCTCTCTTTGGAAAGCTAAAGTATTTTATATCGGAACCTTTTGTACTTTGATTACAGTTTTTACACTTAGCTACGGCACAATTTGGCATTGTAAATTATAATTACTCACACACCCACATATAATAACAAAAACACAATACAAATAATGAATTTAGACGTCTTGATACACTCAAAATAATAAAATATTCTCTCCGCACTTGAAAATAACATGTAAACCATGCATCGGTAAGTCAAATGCCGAGTCTCGAACCCCGAATGTGACGTCATTGCGCGTGGCGTACGGAATTTGGCGGAAATAGTGGCATACCGTGTGTATGTGTATCGTGAGTAATCCTATAAAAGCTAACACTTCGTTTCTTATAGTTTTTGCATCTCGCTGTCGAACATAATTCACCCGCAGAATTTCTGCCGTAAAGTGCATTCTTGCGCCCAATTGCTATCCAAGTGTCAAAATATGCTCACTCTTATGAAGAAAAATAATCGGTACCAAAATAACCCTACCACTTCCTGCAAACATGACAGATATTCAACTTATAGCAGGGTCAATAATTCGTTTTGAAAATTGTCAAAATATGAATTTTTTGTATCGTGTGAGATACCAGTCTCTTTATCTTACTGTGGAGGTTGAGATCAAAAATTAAATGAACGTAAATTAGTGTCAGCAAAATTTATGTCAAAGTGGTACACACATCGTGTTCTCTTTGTGTTACCAGAAAACATAGGTTTTGGTACAATCATCTTAATATCAGATAGTACAACCGTGGCAATATAAGGTAAATTTGGCATATAAAAATTATTAGATATTTTCTTAGATCTTCTGAGAACATTTGATTCTCCCTTTCTCCTATAACTTAAGCTACATAATAAATTCATTCTCCTTTTACTTCGAATTCAACAATAATGAAATCATCTGGCTTCGTAAAATTTTCGAGTGCCGTAATGTTGTTGTAATTCAATATCTCGTAATCATATTCTTCAACATTTTCTCTGCTTTCAGAATGAACACTTATTTGATCTTCATCTTCGCTAGAGCTATCACGAAATATTCCCCTTTTCTCCATTTCTGCAGTCTCCTTCATTTTCATTTTTTGTTTTTTCTCTTCTCTCATTTCCATTTCTTCTTTATGAGGCTTGTAGCTGCAGTCATTCACTTCCCTCTTCGTCTTGTTGCTTATCTTCCTTTACGCGAACTTGCTTTAGGTAGTCCTCAAAATGGAAGAGACTTCGGCTCCAGCCGAATCTTCATGTGGTTTATTGTGTACCTGGGCGTTTGAGGAGTTCGGGGGGGTCTTTATTATACAGGGCGACTAAGGTTTCGTTCTATCGCTGTCATTGCTTCGGGCACCATGTTCTTCAGATCGAATATCTCGATTTGAATCAGGGCAGGGAAGTTTTAATATTAACTGCGATGCTGTTTTTGATTTACTATTTTCTGTATCTTGGCCGAATTTGTTGGTCTCGTTTTGTGGCCTTTCCACTTGTCGATCAGTAACTGCAGTAGGTGCAGAATCTAGATCAGTGTACACATCTCTACTGAGGATATTCGGGTTGCTTTGAATGAAGCGCAAATATTTCCTGATATCATAGTTTTCATGTGAGCTTCCCTGACACATCCAGCTAGTTCATATATCGACAAAGCTTTTCCCGGATTTCGTACAATCCTACTGTCCACTGCTTTGTTATAGGCAGTTTTGAATTGCCAAAAAATTCTAACATCCAACGGTTGAAGTTTTCCTTTTGAATGCCGTGGCACTGTTAAAACGGTGCAGTTTTTTCACGAATGATTTCTAGTTAATCCAGACAGATGGTGTAGCCAGGCCTAAGGTTCCAGCCGGAGCATCCGCAACAATATGCTGCTTGAAATGCACCCTTGAAAATATAATTACTGGCGGCAGCGCATTTTCCAAAGCGCTAATCATAAAACAAGTTGTTGTAAAAAAACAGCCTACAGACCAAAATAGTAGCGTACTAGGTAAGCAGTATCTATTTGGACTAATGTTTCATTTTGTCATAATGTGCACCTGGTGGTGTGAAAAAAATTCAAAAATACAGTTTGTATATTATTTTGTGTTTTTTGTTTTCAAGATAATAATTTTGTTAAATAAACTTATCCTTATTGTTTCTAAATCGCAATTTTAGTCTCCTAAAATGAATTTTGAAACCAATTAAATATTTTAGTTCCTTCAAGAACGCGAACTAAACGACAGCCTATTAGAAAAAATGCCTTGACATATTTATCGCAAAAACAGGATAGAGACTATGCCATAAGAAAAAAATAATTAGAACTAGAAGAGCGAAAAATTGCTGTACAAGAAAGACAAATTTATCTTGATGAAGAGAAGCTAAAATTTAAATAACAAAAATTAGAACTTGAATATGAAGAACCGACACAGAGAATGGATGGAGACAAAAAAAAAAGAATTAACTTTTAACATATTGCAAAAAATTATACTTTTGCACAAAAGTGCACCAAGGCCTAATTTTGATAGATTATATTTGTGGGTTTTGTTTATTTTTTGACCGTCCTCCGAATTAGACCAAAAATGATATCTATTTTATAGTACAGAGTTGTGATTTTTTGAAAGTTTGTTATGTTTTTTGTAGGTATATGAGTGTTACTTTTGTAAAATTTAGTCCAAGATATTTTTGTTGACTGTCTTAATAAGAGACTGATTTAAATTATAAAAATTGTATTTCATTTCAACATTTAGTAAAAAAGAACTATCCAAAATATTCCTCTACATTTGGAGGTTGCAGATTAAATTAGTTTGCTGTTTGACCACCGTGAAAACATGTGTGTGCATTTGTTAATAATACAGAGGGACTGCATTAGTAGTTTTTGATTTTTTTAAAAATCTACAAATGCAAATTGTTGTATAATCTTCGAAACACCCCATTCAACTACAACTCGAATAGTTTTCATCGAATTATTAAATTGTAATTGTTGAGGTGGCAACAGATTTGGCTGTCCTGGAAAAGGCGTGATGAGTAATTTCATAATGCCATATCCCTGGTCACCAAACAAAACAAATTTATCGTTTTCACCAAACACAACTTTCTCTTCCAGTTGCTGGTACAAACTGCTATTCCTAAAAAAAATATATAGTTATCACACTATTAAATTACTCATAGTACCAACAATAACAACTTAGTGATCTACTGTTACCCATTCTTCCCTTTTCTGTTCAAGTAATCCTTGACATCATATCGAGGATCCAACGGATAGCTTTATTCCTCTGCTAATAATAACAATCAGTTGAATGGAATATTGTTCTTCTCCTTGTATCAGGATTGTCTGACCTCCTTGCTTTTTTAAAGGACCTTTTATTTACCACGATAGTGTGGTTTTTGGGATACTAAAATCCTGCTCGTCCTCCCGTATATCGATTTGACACTTCTTTTGATTCATTAGAGAGCCCTCTGCAAGGTTTGAGTACTATAATTTTGGTGACATTTTTAGCTTCAAAAATCGTATTACTTACTTTTGATTTTCTTCACGATGAATTATTCTTGAGAGTGTATAGAACACTTCTGACTATAATGTAAACATTTTCTGGTCTCCTACCTTCATTCCTTGTGTGCTTTCTAGGAAATCGCTAATTTTGAATAGAATTTTGTGGCTATTGTATATTCTATGGTCGGCACTAAAGCGGCCGTTATTGTTGTTGAAAATGATGTAAGTTGCAGAGTTTTACAGGTGGATCGGGGAAAACAGTCTCGGCAAGAAGAAACATGTTGACGTGAATGAATGTATATTACTACTAAATAAAATATACATTAAGAACCAAACAAAGGGCCTAACGCAGTACAAGGCACTGTGTGAACTTTTGGTATTCAAAACACCCTCGCTTAACAAAAGTTCACGTTTCAAACAATATAATACTTCATACATAATCCAAACCGAGACGTTACACAAACTTAGAATTCTTAACATTCTGTAGTGATTTGGTCAAAATACCAGCTACCATTTCATCAGTTGGTAAATATCTCAAGTTCATCTTATTTCCATAAATTGCATGTCTTAAGAAATGGTATCTTATATCGATTTTCTTGGATCGATCATGGAAAAACTGGATTGTTTGCCAACTTTTGGGCACTTTGATTATCGTTGTAAATGTCACACAATCCCATTTCCCTGTTGTTTCGAACAAAAGGTTCCCCAGATATATAGCCTCCTTTGCTGCGTCGCTCAAGGCTATTTACTTAGCTTCGGTTGTCGACAAGGCAACTGTTCGCTCTTTACACATATTCCTTGAAATTGAACCCCCAGAGAATTTGAAACATTTCCTGTCCAGTTCTGTCTGATCTCCAATCAGCATCTCTGCAAATCCTATTAAGTTAGAATTTTTTGGTAAATTTCATGAAAAGAACCCTTAGTTACTTTCAAATATCTAAGTACACATTTTGCACATTGCCAGTGTAACTGAGTGTCACCATTATTGTACTGACTTAGTAAACTCACAGCACGAGCAATGTCAGGACGTGTCATGACAGCTAAATACAAGATTTGCCTTCAGCTTCAATCAAATTTACGCTACTATATTACTTTCCACCATGCTGAAACGTTTCAATGAATCATCTATATAGAACAATTACAACAACAAATACTTGAACAATTGTTTTGAAGTCTTCATCATAATCTCGGTTAATTTTTATAACTTGCATTGTTTTGCTTTCCTAAGTTTTTTAATTTTGAATTTAGAGCTCAACCTTCAAAAATAAGACCTATTACAAGCTCTGCTGTCTTATTTAGATGACCATCAATCATCATTAGTGTGACCTAAAAGTTGATGCCAAAATATGACTGCCAATTGTCTGAAAATAGAATGATTGCTCAGTACAAACGTTCAACTTGTAAACATTGTTGTTTAAGCAAGCAGTTGCTACTAACATGTTCTGAGGATTATAAATATTGCAACGATTCTTATGAAACAATACTCTGTTTCCATTATTAATTAGCTGAGTCACCGATAACAGAATGGTGGTTGAATCAGGAACATACAGTACTGATTTTAGTGATTTCCTATGCTTTTCATCCGTTATTGTATGTATCTCCACATCACCAGCACTTTCGACATTAATTTTCGATTTGTTGGCTACTACAATTTCGTTTGGATCGGAACTTCTTGTGTACATCAACCATTGTTTATTTGTTGTCGAATGAACACTAGCTCCACTGTCAACATACCAATCACTGTTTTCAAAGTTCTCGGTTGTGAATAATGCACTGAATCCACCATCAGATTTATTATTATTTCGACACTGACATAAAATGTCCATTTCTATCATATTTATAGCATGTATTATTGCTTAGATCCTTTCTATTTGGCGTTGTCACATGATCGCTATCAGCTGACTTTCCTCCATCAGTCCAAAGAAGGATCGAAGGAATGCTACGGGTGATTCTGCTGATAATTTTGTTGGAAATAATCGTGATAATGGTAAAGAAGTTCCTGGCCCACATAAAGAAGCTCGCAAGACAGAAGATTCAGCGAGTCGAGCAACGAAAATCGCAAGCATCACTGTTGACACAGGTTTAAAGTAAGATCTACCCTAGTGTAAATGGCTACGAGTCGCATGTTCATATATGGGAAGAAAACATACATTTATTATTTTCATGAAAGGAAAAGAGACTAATTTTTTTTCTAATCATTTATTTTCATGTAATTTGTTTTTCTCTCCCTTAAATTTGAGTTTGAAATATTATGACCTCCTTCATTTTTATTGTTATTATTGTTATTTTTTTAACATTTTTAATTGTTAATATGTTATTATTTTCACTCGTTCATGCAATATTCGTAATTCAAGTTTAATTGGGGAATTTTTTTCATTATTGATATTATCCTTCCGTCGGGCGCACCTAGTTTTGAAACAAGATCGGGCGCAATTTATCTAACAGATCAGTAGCAATTTAAAGGCAACAAAAGCTCAAATAAGCACAAAATATATTACTCATTATTTATTATTAATGCAAAATTATTGCAACACAATAATTCAAACATTAAAAACATAACAAAAAATATCATTCACTAAGTAAAAATGAAATAAATACATATGTTATATTCTGTGAAAAACTCGAAGTGAGGGATAATAATCTATGTGAAAAAAAGCATTTTGAACTACCATCCTGTACACTATCTCTGTTTTCGAAACATTTTTGACACACAAAAACCGCATGCTGAAGACATAGTCCTTCATCGCAGATTCTACACAAGTAATATGTACAGGACTTTGTTTTTCTGGAAATATCCCTTGATTCATCTGGAGATTGGCATATTTGTTGATTGTCAACATTCTCTGGATATAAAGATCTCAATTTCGTTTGCAATGATCTAGAAATGCCTTCACTACTCAAACTTCTCCTTTTTAATTGCTCTTATGCTAATTCTGTGACCAGCTGTCTCAGAAATAAACGTCTTCTTTTGATTGTTTGTCCATTTCTGACAAGAATTACCTGAGAATTTGTACCTGCCATATTCAACATCCAAAAGAACGGTGCACACGAATTGCGGTCGATTTTGCGAGAGTGACTGAATTGCGGTCAAAATGTTGGTGCCTACCTGTGGAGTCCTTATGTCCAACCGAATTGCGGTTAGAAACTTATTCAGGGGCAAGAGGGTAAATTGAAAGTAAAAATGTAAATTCTAATTTTTATAAAGATATATATATATATATATATATATATATATATATATATATATATATATATATATATATATAGTTTGAAAGTAACGGAGTAATAGTCGTTAAAAACAATATTCTTTCTAAATTGAGGGTATTACGACTAAAAAAAGGGGGGGGCGTCTCCAATAACCAGTCAATCTGTACTAAAGGCTCTATATTTCGTCTACCATTGCAGACATCATCAGGAGCTAACTATAAAAAATACAAAGTTGAAACATCAAGAAAACTGTACCCTGAGTAGACTTACGATACTACGACTTTAACTCCAGAAAAAAACAAGGCTTTCTCTATATTGTTTTGTCTGTAATACAATGACATGTTAACTTTGGCGACACAAAGGTACAATCTATAATAAAAATTGGAAGAAAAAGATTCCCCAACATCTAAGATCTTACTTCAGCAGCCATCTTTACTATCGATCTATTATGCGCATTACGCAGCGAGTGACAATTAAATTTACAGAAAATACTACTCTTCTTCTTCTCGTCTTTTTGGACATATTTAAAACATCATTTGGCCGAAAAATAACACAGAAAATTACACAGAAAATTATTTGTACATCCAAAGTAGAGACATTCAATTTTATAAACTGTAACTTGAGAAAAAACAGGAGAAATGGATCAAGTTAGTAACACAAAAAATACATCAATTTTCTCAAAGCAAAGGAGACATGAATCCAAATCCAACATTGAAATCCACAACATTATGACCATTCATAAAAATTACAGATCTGATAAGGTATACAATATTAACAAAACTATATAAACAATTCTTCACTCTATAGGAAAATTATATTAAAAAGAATTATACAAAAAAATCATAAGGAAAAAAATTTATAAGGAAAAAAATTTATTTAATCAAACAATGTACTGAGGGGGAGATCCGCACCAAACATCCGCGACTCTATTGTTTTTATTTTTATCACATGTCATTAGGAAACAATAAATTGAACTCAGATTATTTGTGTCTGACTTTGTGTTCATTGTGATGTTATTAATAATGAGACACATTTCGAAGAACAATCTTTTATAGTGATTGTTTTCATGTTCTAAAATTTTTGGATTTTCAAAATCAACTATATGACCCGTGTTATTTACATGTTGTCCCAATGCACATCTATCCGGTCTGAGTCTAGAGTCACTTTTGTGAAGTGCTAACCTCCTCCCCAGGGCCTGAGAGGTTTGACCAATGTATACCAGAGGACAATGTTTACAATTAAGTTGATATATTACATTCTTCATATTTTCAGGTTTCAGTTTGTCTTTAGCACTCTTGTAAAATGATTTAGCAACAACCAAGTTATATTTACCTATTTTAACATTGGTGAATTTTCTGAACAATTTTGTTAATTCAAAAGTTAGTTCTTTTATGTAAGGCAACTTGGCATACATGACACGATCTTCTTCATTATTAGTAGTGTGTGAAACTTGTTGGTGTTTCCCAGGTTCTGACTGCTGTGTGGGTGGATGCTCAATTCACGTTGTTCTGGTGGACGAGGAAAGTTGTATAATAACTTTTTCAGAAAAATGTTGTTGTAACCATTATCCCTCATAAGACGATATAGTCGATTTAGAGCTGAAGATTGCAGTGTAGGATGTGTTATATCTATTATTCTTTGTTTTAAATCTAGGATGACGTTTGTCTTCATCTTTATGTCATGGTATGAACTCTGATTTATGTATCTGCCTGAACTGCTTGGTTTCCTGTACCAATCCAGTTTGATGTGGTTATAATCATCTCTGTATACTTTAGTATCAAGGAAAGGGACACTTTTGTTGTTTTTCCTCTCGATGGTAAACTTAATGTGATCATCGAAACTACTAAAGGCCTCCAGTGTTTCATTTTCTTTATCTGATATAGAAAGAATTAGGTCATCCACATATTGGTACAAAAAAGATGGTCTAAAGCAGGGGTCGGCAAGTAGTTTTAACTAGGGTCCGGATATTGCTCGAAAATTTTTAAACGGTCCAGAAAAAAAAACAACTGATAATAATTAAGTACAGCTATTTATTACCTAAAATTAGTGTGAAAAATTGCATCGGCGGTCTTGAGCCAGGTTTTTAAAGTTTGGTTCTCGTGAAAAACAGCTAATTCGAAGAGTGTCTTCTAAGTGAGCGTCTGTTAATCTCGAACGATATTTGTTTTTCAAAAAATTCATTTTTGAAAAAGATGTTTCGCATATGTATGTCGAGCCAAACATAGTGGCCAAATTCATAGCAAGTTTTTTGCAATTTTGATATTTTTCTGGGACATGTTTGACCCAAAATTCTTCAGTTGACACCTTTTTATATATTTGCAAAGACACATCTTCTTGCAGATCGATTATTTCCATTTGAAGTGATGGCTTTGGCAGATTAAATAACTTGGCAGCCACATCTGTCCATTCGGCTGCTGCATCAACTTCAAAGGGTGACTTAAGGAACAGAGATAGCTTGCCCATCTCTGCAAAGTCTTGGAATCTTGTGGCAAATTCGTTGCTAAGATCGGCCAAAAATTTTGTAACACTGCAACGTCTTCTTCAGAGTTCTCCTTATTATATTCCAGAATTGTCGGAAAATTAACAAATTCTTGTCTTGCAATATCTTTTTCAAAGATATCCAGCTTACGACGAAAAGCAGAGACACGCTTTGTATCAGATCACATATTTAATTTTTCCATTTCCTTGTAACTCTGTGTTTGAGGCGCAATTTAGATATTTCAAAATATCTTTTAGAAAAGGCACACAACCAAACATATTGTGCTTATTTGTTACGAACTTAAGGTGCTTCTTAGCTGCCTGCGAATCTAAGTTTTGCAAGAAGGAGGTTAATTGTGTTCTTTTATTGACCAAAAAACGTTCAATAACACGACCCTTACTTAGCCAACGAACATTGTTGTGTTGCAGTAAGTCAGAATACGCTGAATCACATTCAAAAAGAAACTCCTTGAAATGTCGGTGCTGAAGAGCGGAATGAGATCTTATAAAAATTTATTAACTTCACCAAGCTGTCCATCACTTCTTTCAGTGTATCGCTAAGTTTTCCACAAAGGGCTGTCTGGTGGATTATGCACTGATATGATATTAGGCCTGAATTTTTATCCCTGATTCTCTTGACCGACACCTTTTTCTTTGCCAATCATTGCTGGGAGCCCCGTCAGTTAGAAAGAGACACCATTTTGTCGTAACTGATGTTGATTTAGTAATAAAATTCATCAATTACCTTGAATAAATCTTTCTCCTCGAGTGTTACCTTTTAACGGCAATATTGTTAGCAAACTCTTCCCCAAAATTCATTGACTTTGTTCATCATCAGTAATGTCACACGACTCATCAAGTGCTATGGCGTTAGCAAGGTGCCTTTTGCAGAAAGTTTGATAAGAGTCATCTTAATATCAGCAGCTAAAATTTCAGTCCTTCGTGTATTGCTTCTTGCTGATAATGGAATACTTTGAATTCCAGTGATAACATCTTTTTTTTTCTTCAAAAAGTGTTGTGACTACTGCCAACATACATTCCTTCACTATCTCCGAATCCGAAAATGGTTTTTTGATGTTTATTAAAGCGTCCAGCACACACACGTAACGCTGCCTTCTGTGGATTTTTTCTTGGTCGCTCATGCAACGAACCTAGTAATTTTGTGCTTTTATTGTAAGAACTGAGATGTGCCTGAAGTTTTTCTTTACGAGCCTCACTGCCAGGAGGGAAGTTTTTGTGGAATTGCTGATGTGTTGTTTCATAGTGTCGCTTCAAATTTCCACTTTTTAACAATAGCATTAGTTTTATTGCATATAAGGCACACTGGAACTGCTTTGAGGTCTATCAGGCAGCGTAAAAACAATATTGTTCAGTCCATTCTTCTAAAAAAACCTTCTATTTTCACTGTCCACTTTTCGCTTTTTAGGATCCATATCACGCCTAGGTAAAAAAATATTTTTTATTAAACGCAACTAAAAAACGCAAGAAATCACAAAACAAATGAACTGTTGCTCCACGATTTGCGCTGGCGACTGACCGAGCGAGACCGACTGGCAGTCTGCTTTCCCCCGCCCCTCGCGCCCGGACCCCCGATTTCGATACTTTGCTTCGCGTTTGTTACAAAATACAAAGTCGCAAAGCGCGCCACAGTTCGCTAAGTACTGCGAAATATGAAATGCTTTCCCACATATTACCATAAAAATTGATACGCTCAATCTGCTGATGTTTCGTAAGCGAAATGGCTAAATCACATTTACATACAATAAACTAATTCGGCGTACGCTGTTTGCTAGTGCATGCCGTCTCGCTCTCGCTCGCGTGTTAACAAACCCCGCTCGCTAGGCCGCGCTCCGCTCACGCTCAGTTACAAGTGGTCGTCGGAGCTATAAAGTACGTATGAACAGAGCGCGCGCGGCGACTTCGGCGGCGCGATGTTTTTGATCGATGTCGATATTGGAAAACAGATTAATTAGATTAGGTATGTACTCAGTTAGATTGGTTCAAAAATATTACGTATTTGTTTATACTTGACATACCTACAATACCTACATTACAATATTTGGCGGTCCGAGGTTCAACCTTTCGCGGTCCGCAAACGGACCGCGGTCCGCCTGTTGCTGACCGTTGGTCTAAAGGTTAACTTTGTCAGAGCATCCCCAATCAGAGTTGTCATTACCATATTCGCCAGAATTGGACTTAATGAACTACCCAAATTTTAGTTTATAAAAATTTCCATTGTACAGGAAATAGTTGGATTAAAAAAGGAACTCCACGATATGGATGAATTCATTTTTAGGAATTTTTGTGTTTGGATCAATGAGGTGCCAACACTCCTCAATGACATGTACAGTGATAGCTAATGAGATGCCATTTTTGTAAATAAGGATATCACATTCCACAAGAAGTACAGATTTCGTGAATTTCTATGCCGCTGGTACTAAGTGATCATTTATTTTATTAGCAAATTCTTTTGAGTTTACAATGGAATATTTGTTGTATTGAATGAACGATGTTTTTAGGATATCAGCTATAAATTTGCTAATATTTGACGTTGGAGATAAGATTGTACTCACTATAGGTCTCATGGGAACTCCGTCTTTGTGAATCTTTGGGAGTCCATACATTCTTGGAGGATTGCTGCCATAACACATCAAACTCTTTGATGTTATCTTATCAATATACTTATTGTCCCTCAGAAAATTAATCCACCTGTTGTTCTCCCTCTCCATCTTCGAAGTGGGGTCCCTAGGTAGAACCTGGTAGATTTCCATGTCATCAACCAGCAAATCACATTTTTCAAAGTATTGAACTTTGTCCATCACTACACTAACGTTTCCTTTGTCTGAGTTCATAATTAGCAAATGATCATTGAGTTTTATAATAATGTTTGGTTTTTTCACATGGTTTGATTAACAAAACTTGGTTGTGCTATATTTTTGAAATAAAACGGTTCGTAATTAGAATTCTGGTAGCTTGAGCTCCTTACTTGATATCTTTATTAAAAACTGGACTAATATTATTGATAATGGTGTGTGCTGAATCAGCCCAATAACCTAAACGAAAGAAAACTTGGTTATGGTTTTTGGGGATAGAGGTAACAACTTAGGCCCCAGGCCTAACATTGTGTTAATATCTTTAGGGATATGCATTTCAGAGAGGTTTTTCACCCATGATTCTTTACAACTAAGTTTCTTTATATATGTTAGTCCCAGATTTTTTACTTTTTGTATATTACTTGTTTTTATTAAACTGCTTATTGTAGGTGCTTGTCTGGCGCAAACTGAAATTGTTGTCCAATGGCAACAAGTTTTTTGTTATTTCTATTGACTCGTTAAGACTTTTCTAAAGATGTTCAATTCTAATTTCGTTGGAATTAATTTCTAAGAGAAGAATATTAGATCTTAACCTGTTATTCAGTCTTTCAATGTCCTTGGCTGCCGCTGTGTTGCTGTCTAGTAGATTGTACACACATTTGGATCCTTCGGTGAGTTGTCTTGGTATGAGGCCATTGTTCTTGCAATTAAGGAGAAAAATACGTCTATTTCTGAAACTTGCCAGCTTGGTGTTACATTTTGCCCATTCTTTAAGAAGTCTCTCGGTATCTTGTCCGTAGTTTGTTGCAACTTCTTGATAGAAACCCATTATCTATAATTTGAAAGTAACGGAGTAATAGTCGTTGAGAACAATATTCTATCTAAATTGAGGGTATTACGACTAAAAAAAGGGGGGGCGTCTCCAATAACCAGTCAATCTGTACTAAAGGCTCTATATTTCGTCATTGCAGACATCATCAGGAGCTAACTATAAAAAATACAAAGTTGAAACATCAAGAAAACTGTACCCAGAGTAGACTTACGATACTACGACTTTAACTGGTAACTCCAGAAAAAAACAAGGCTTAACTTTGTCAGAGCATCCCCAATCAGAGTTGTCATTACCATATTCGCCAGAATTGGACTTAATGAACTTTTGTTGAATTTTTGTGCCTACCTGAGCAGTCCTAATCTCCAACCGAACTGCGGTTAGAAACTTATTTAGGGGCAAGAGGATAAATTGAAAGTAAAAATGTAAATTCTAATTTTTATAAAGATATATATAATATACAAAACATATAGAAATTATGCAATACTACAGACGTACATCTACATGCATATACATCATAAAACTACCTCACTAAACTTCAAACTAACACATTTTACAAAATTATACCTTCTAATATCTTTTTTATTGTACTTTGTA
Source organism: Cynegetis impunctata (assembly GCA_030704885.1). Lineage (NCBI taxonomy): Eukaryota > Metazoa > Arthropoda > Insecta > Coleoptera > Coccinellidae > Cynegetis > Cynegetis impunctata. The sequence continues at coordinate 8,722 of JARQZK010004512.1, read as the reverse complement.
CTTTTTTATTTGTATTGTATTTTGTTGTTAATGAACTCTCAACTCAACTACAGCTTATACTATGCACGCAAAAATGTCGAGTGTTCTTTTGGCATATTGTCTAATGAATGGAAAATTTTCCACAAACCTATTAACGTAGACTTTGCAACTTTGTTAATAGAAACGTGTTGTGCTCTTTATAATTTTGTGCGAAGTAGGGATGGATATCAGTTCGAAGACACATTGGTCTTCAACGGTTTTATAGACGTACAACAAAATGCTAGGCCGCAAAATACAGCTATTCAAACAATTCAAGCAACCAAAATTTTAGCGTATTACTTTCTTTCTGATATTGGAAGCCTTCCCTGGCAAAATAATTATATGTGAGTGGCAAATGAACATACATGTATCTTGGCATGAAGGCGTAAATTTTTGTTAGAAAAACCAAATAATGAAGGAAATGTTAACAAAAATACTTACATATTTCATTTTCAACCATTTCCTCCTCGTCAAATCTATCTTAAAACAGTCGACAAATATTAATCCACGCATCCTGTTTCTTGTTCTTATCGAGCCACGCTCCAAATTTGTGGGTATTTCCTAATTTCCGCAATAAACAGTTCCACGTACCTCATCCATCTTGGCCGTTTTTGACACACGTGTGCACTGCTCGGTAGCAAACAATGTACTCAGCAATCGCACTTGCGGTACGAGGACGCTGCGGTCTCGCCGGGAATTGCGGGACAAAATGCCCGCTGACAAGACGCGCGAGATCGCCGCGGCTCCGAAGACTCGTGTGCAGTAACCGAATGGAACTCTAGTACTACGTCCCGCATTTGCGACCCCGCAGATTAAACATCAATTATTGTGGATAATTATTATCAGTTTTTTCAAACTATTCTTATTTAAGATTCATGGGAAAAAATTTTTTTGGTTAGGATATATAGTGTTCAATTAAATAGATAATTCATTAAAAGCTCAATTGAATTGAAATAAAGATGAATTATTATAACATTGATATTATGATAACATTGACCTACTTTATTACATTGACTCACGTTCGAATTTTCTATTGAGTATACGAATAGTTGATATATTGAATGGATTTGAAATCTTGTGATCTACTGTGTAACAAATTGAAGAAAATAAGAACTTATTTCCAGAACGACGACACGAAAGTAGGGATATTGTTGAAACTGAATTAATCGAATCGAATAAGGTTAATCAAGGGTAAAATAAATATTTTTTAAGTCTTTCCACGTTAGTGAGGTTGAGCCATCTGCCTTTCAATTGGTTATAGAAAGGGAAGCAAGAATCAAGAATATTTTCCAAAAAATTGTAACCCTTTGCTCAGTTGATGATACAAATAGTGAAAACAGTATTACTGACATTGTAGTAGGGGAAATCAAATATAAACCTACGGTCATGGAGATCTATTCGAAAATAGCTTGCAATCTTTTGGTGAAAATGGATAGTACAGTAGAGAGCGTTAGTGAATTAAGAAAATGACAAGCTGATGGCAACAAACTTAGGACAAGCAAATAAAACATTAAAGAAAAATCCGTTACCAGTGTACAAAAACCCATACAGTTGCTCCTTGACAGGTAGACGTCTTGTTAAAAGATGGCATAATCGAAGAAACTTCATGCGAATGGAGCTGTCCCTTACCTATTGTGCCCAAGAAAGCGGACAGTTCGGGGAAAAAGAGGTGGAGGACTTTTATCGATTATGGTGCACTCAACACGCAGATAAAAGATGACAAATTCCCTCTGCCGAATATAACGGACATTCTTGACTCTAGGTGGAGCGATGTATTTCAGTTCCCCTCGACTTAAGTCAGGGATATCATCAGGTCGAGCTGAATAAGGGGAGTAGGCTTTGCACTATTTTCGTTGTTAACGGAAAAGGGCAGTTCAGAATGCGTCGCCTTCCAATGGGATTAAAAGAATCACCGAACATATTTTCAAGATTCAAGACAGTGGCAATGTCGGGCTTAGGGCACTGCTGCATAGTTTACCTAGACGATTTAATCATTTTTGGTCGTAACTTCATTGAACATAATTAAAACTCAGTTCAAGTATTGGAGTAATACAATTTGAAATTAAATCCGGCAAAATGCAATTTTCTAACAAAGAAATTGCTGTATTCGGGGCATATTATCACCCCAGAAAGAAGATCCTTAGAAAACTAGGGCTTTGGAAAACTATCCACTTCCAATAACGCATAGAAATTTAAAATATTTGTTGCATTTGCACTATTACAGGAAGTATATTCCTCATTTTGCCCAAATAGCGACACCTTTGAATAAATTAAGTCAGAAGTCCGTACCCTTCACCTGGTCGAATGAATTCCAACAGTTATTTTCGAAGTTGAAGAAAGCACCCTTCACCAAACCAATTTTGCAGTATCCAGATTTTTCAGAAAAAAACGAGTTTAGGCTACAAACTGACGCTTCGGGTATAGCAATTTCAGCTATACTTTCTAATAGAGACAACAGACCTATAGCTTATGCGAGTAGGGGATTGAATAAAGCTGAACGCAATTATTCAACAATTGGAAAGGAACTATTGGCCATCGTATGGTCCGTTGAATATTTCTGTCCATACTTATGGAATAGACCTCTTAGATTTTTTCGGACCGTGAACTGCTAATGTATTTATTCAACCACAGAAATTTAAAAAAATTTTTTTTTTACTAATTCATTAAAAACAAAGCATAGGCATACTTTTCGACGGTTTGTCAAATGAAACAAATTAAACTTTTATTATTCTTTGTGAAATTTAACGAAACAATTTTTGTCTTTCGTAAAGCACAGGGGCATATTGCACTTGGAACATGATGTTCTCGTATACGCTTTTATGCACTCCTTGCACCTTTGTTTGGGTTCTATGTGCTCTGGCCAGTGATGAAATCCATCATATCTGACTTCCTCTACTGGTCTAGGGTTAACTGGTCTCTTTCGTGGAGGTTCCTTTAGCAATTCTAAGGAAGGCCTCCCTCTTTGACGTGGCTTTGAATTTTTCTGCATTAGAGCATGGGCAATTTCTGCTCTGAAAGTGATGAGACGCTTGAAATTCCTAGTTTCATTCAGATTGCATTCTCGCCTATACAGTAACCAGGCATTCACAATGCAAATATCTATGAGATGGTACACAATCCGCAAATAGAAACGCTTCACTCTCAGTTTAGTACGCTAAAGAGAAACTACCATATTATTCAGGTCAACACTGCCCATATTTTTATTATACACTCTCACAACATTTGGTTGTTGTACATCAATGTACGTTTTTTGGGATGATGACCACCTTTTCACGTTTTCTATCATAGTAATACTCGCGTACGATGCACTGATTCATTGTCGAACCACTTTGTCACCAATATATTTTCATGTATGTCGGTACAATAATCAAATGAACCTCTACCTTCTCTTTTCAATTCAGGATCGCTTTTCAGCACACACCCTGGAAGTCTGGCGATCCTTACGGTTCCCGTAGCTAGAATGCCTAGCGCTTTCAGCTCACATAGCAATGCGTAGGATGTGAACCTATGGTCCATGAAAATTTTGTAATTCATAATCTTAGGAAGCTTTTCTACCATTCGCATTACTATATCGCCACTTCCAAGTGGAGTAATTGTTACAGTCCCTTTGTCTCTGTAAATTTCGAAATCATGAATAATACCGCATACACCAGCCCTAGCAAAAACGTTTATCCCCCATTTATGAGGTTCATTTTGCATGTACTACTTCAGAGAGCTTCTTCCCTTGAATGGTATCATGATTTCATCCACTGATTGGCACTCTTCATTTTCAGTCTCACAAAATTTTTGTTTCAACTTATCAATAAGCGGACTAATTTTGAACAGTTTATCGTAGTCAGGGTGATCACGATTTAAAATATTAGTATTGTCGCTCACGTGCATATAGATAGATAGATAGATTTATTGTGTTACTTCATAAAATTCTTACACTCGTCAAAAAATAATTAAATTGGAAACATCACAAATATAACAGTTGTACAATGCAACTTCAAAACAAACATATTAAACATCCAAGTTGTTTGAACGACGACAAATAATATTAAAAATGATTACATACATCATAATCAACCTCACCAGTTCACACCTAGTAGGAGCCCATGTACAGAATACAAGGTATTATTCGATAACATCTTCCTCACCCTATACTTATAATTCTTAAGTGGCAAAGATCTCAAACTTGACGACAGTTTGTTATAGAATTTCGGTGCCACATAGTCTGGCCCACCCTGTGACCTACTCACTCTCACAAACGGAACATGTATGTTGTCGCTTGATCTAGTGTTGTAGTCATGAATGTCATTTTTTAACTGAACCCTCGACAGATGCTTATGAACATAAATCAAACATTCATAAATAAATAAACTTGGTAAGGTAAGAATATCTAACTTTTTAAAGGAATCACGACAACAGTCTCTATATTTTAAGCCATCAATAATTCTAATTGCCTTCTTTGAAGTCTAAAAATCCTTTCAGAATTACTAGACCCCCCCCCAGGCTACAAGACCATATTTAATGTGTGATTCACATAGTGCAAATAGGAATTCTTCTTAAGACTGACAGGAGGACACAGAGTAGGACAGACTGCGAAGCAACACACTCCTAGCAAAATCTCGCAGACAACTGTGAATATGCTCGCCCAGGTGAGCCCAGAGTCGAGATACACTCCCAAAAATTTTACGCAATAGTCATCAGAGCCACCTCAAGCCAAAATTTGATCCTCACAGTCTTCTCAGCATTTGAGCTGAGAAATTTCCCGAAAACCAAAGCAGAAGCGCCGACGTGAGCGTCATCCTGTAATACTGTATCAATAAGGTTAGCAATCACACACGAACCTGACAGATACAGTGAAAATCATCAGCAAAAAGAACACATTTGTAATTCTTCATGAAGTCAGGAAAATCATTTACATATATTAGAAATAACAATGGACCCAAAATGGCTCCTTGTGGAACTCCAATGCTAACAACCTCACCATGTGACCATTTGTATTATAAAAAACATGCTGATATCTATCTTTAAGAAACGAACTTATCATCCCAATACTGATCACATCAAAAACCATATCTGTAAGCTTTTCCTCATTAGTTCCGGATGCGAGACACAGCCAAAGGCCTTTGTAAAGATCTAAGAACAAACTCAATGAACACAATCCCTCCTCAAAGCTTTGCATTGTATAATTTATAAACTCAGATTATGCGGAAGAAGTATTTTTTTCCCTTTCGGAAACCAATGGTTGTCTGAAAAAAGATCCATTTGATCTCAAAAAACTCCGTCATCTGGTTACTAAGAACTTTCTCAAAACTTTTTGAAAAAACAGGCACCAGAGTGATGGTCTATAGTTAGTTACATTCTCAATACTATCCTTCTTATGCAAAGGTATAGTCTTGCACATTTTTAAGCAATCAGGGAAAACCCCCTCCTTGATACACTTGTTAATAAGAGTAGTGAGTGCTTCAACAATATTATTAATATTCCTTTTTAACAAAGTAACTGACAAATCATAAAAATCCCTTGAAGTTCCATTTTTTAAGGCATTTATGACATCCCGAACCTTGATGGATGAAACTTGACTAAATGTAAATCTCAAATTAGGAGGAATATTTTTCAGAAAGAGTTCATCACTAAGAAGGGGTTGGCTCTTATCTATTCCATCAACAATGGTTCGTGGGATAGAACTGAAGTAATCACTAAATTCATCAACACCAATACCTGAAGAAGGCCTGCTCTTCATAACATTTCTCTTCTTATTGATCAGATTCCATAATGTCTTCGATTTATTACCGGAATTTAAAATGGTCAAGTCATTAAATCTGATTTTAGCTTTCTGAATCATCAATTTATACCGACGGTGTTTCGACAAAAAGGCGTAAGCGGCTTTAGTCAAATTTTACAGGAGGTTAAAAAAACAGTAAAATCTAAAAAAAACAATTATGTCAGGTGCAATTTTTCTCCATAACTAATCATAAAATAGTTATGGTGCTTTTATTAACAAAATACTTATTAAAACTTTTATCTTAGATTATTTATTAGCATTTTTGTTGCTTACGCCTTATTTAAGCAGAAGTTTGTCGTTTAAGCCTTTTTTGTTGGCACATAAGCTTCTAGGTCTTTTTATATTTTGTTTTTAAATGGCGTTTAAGACTCACATACGCCCTATCATTTTTGGTCGACATTTTGCTAATTGGTGTTTTTGCCTTTTTAAAAATGTTAATTCATATAGCAAAAAACTGTATTCATAGAAACATTACTTAAATTTACAATTTTTAAACTTCATAATAATCTATGTCTATAAATTTTGTATTTAACAAGTAAAAAAAATGCTGTATTTAAGAAAAGTAATAAATATTGTATTTCGAAAATTTAAACTTAACACTATTAATATAATAATCTTGTTACAATCAAAATTTTTAAAAAAAAATCTAGAACAGGTTTTTACTTAATAATAATTATTTTATCATTAAAACTAGTTCGTACTAATAATTATCATCTTCGACGTCTGTTTCTGGAAGTTCATCAGGAACATTACTGTTCGAGAAAAGCGAAAAATACTCAGTGTGGTATTGTTTTTTTATAATGAGATTTCCTTCCATAAGCTAACGTGACCTGAACTGCGATCAACAAACCTTGTATTGAACTTGCACTCCACAACAGAAATTGAGATTAACCTGGTTCAAATTTGATTAGCAGTTCTGTTGAACTGCAGTTCAACAACGACATCTACAACCGGGCCTTAGTCGGTCAAACCTGTCTCTTGACATTACATCGGCTATAGGTGCGTAACGGGTTTCCTGTGCCCAATATATTCGGCAATTGGGCATTCTCACTATACCCGATAAAATGTTGATTCCGAGGAACTGGCACATTTCTGTGTATGTGGTACTTACACTGGTGCCACTTTTCTGCACAGAATACAGGTTTGTCTGTTGAGTTATATGTTCAACTAAGTTTTCATCAAGAAACAGGTCAAAGTATGACAGTGGAGTCTTATTATTTTCTTTTGTAGTTGTAAACACTGAATGGCATTCTGAGTCCAGCGGATCCAAATCTTTATTTTTCCATATTGGTGGTGGTCTTGTCCTTCTTCGGTCATGATTTCTAAAAGTACTAAGGGGCAGATTATCTTCAGAATCATAATTATCCTCTTCTGGATTAGCGTCGACCTCTAACTCTGTATCTGGAATTTCTACTAGACCCACAGCAGGATCAGGATCGTACTGCTGCTGTATATTAGGCAGCTGTGTTTCATCGACATTGCTAATTAATTATGTGCTCATAAATAATGAATTTTTACTGTAATTACGAGATGGAATCGTTAGTAGAATGAGATGAAACAAATATTTTTTTTAATATATAATATATATATAATCCGATGCCTTAGTAGGGACGTACCTTAGAGATTAGCTACTTTATGACTTTATATTCTGTCAATGACGGAAGCCGCACTGCTTGGTCGCGAATATAAGGATGGATAGTGGTTCTTAAAGCCGTTCTACTCTGGCCCATAAAGACTGGCTATGAATACAGTCTGATTGGGTCGACATAAAACTAATTCCTTGATGTATAAGAATACTGAACGTCCGCACTATCGAAAAATATAAAACTCTAGTCTAGTATATCGCATATTATATATATTATTATATTATATATGATATTATATATATATATATTATATATATATATATATATATATAATATATTGTTGGAGTTTATTTTGAATAGTGGACTGTATTGAACTTTTCTTGATCGATTGTGCCTTATAGAACAAAAACACTTCTTCTTTGACTATATATTTTAATATTGTATCTCAACTAGAACTGTACACAAAGAAGGTCGAAGAATTACTCTCCTTTTTACTACCCTGAAAAAATGTAGGGTAACAATATTCCTACGACAACTGCGCACAGGCGCATGTGAAGTAGGATAATCAGATCTTATTTAAATAGCTAATAACGCTTGAACATGCCCCCGCCTTGAAATGGTAAAGTTTCAAAAATAACAAATCTCGAACTTCTTTCAGTTCAAAAAATAAATGAATACAATTTCTGAAAATTCTGAACATTTTCGTATTAACTATCACTAAACACAACACTTATTTCTCGTCTATCGGAAGTGGACAGATATCGCCTACTGATCGGCGTGTAGGTCCCCTGGATGTGGACATCGTTACCACTCTGGTGATTCCATCTGCACCTGGATGCAGTGCAGTAATTCGTCCCAACTGCCAATTTTGTGGTGGTAACTGCCTATTTTCACCTCTGGAGTCGATTTTTTCCACTTTTGACGCTGTTGCAACTCAGATATATATTCAACCGACCATCTCTTCCAAAAATGCTGTTTCATGGATTGGAGATGTTGATATGAAGATAAGCGGTTTTCTTGAATGTGAGTAACGTCAGGTTCATAAATGGAGTGAAGAGGACGACCCAAAAGGAAATGTGATGGGGTTAAAGGATTGAAATCGCTTGGATCATTTGAAAGGAGTGAAAGAGGTCGAGTATTTAATATTCCTTCAATCTGTACTAAAATAGTGAGAAAATCTTCGTGGGCGAGGTAAGAATCTTTTAAAATGCGTTTCAAGTGACTTTTTATGGCTTTTACTCCACACTCCCAAATGCCACCAAAATGTGGACTGTAACTATGAATGAAACTCCATTGAATGTCTAAGGAACTACAGTTGACAATAATAATAATTTGATTTTGATTG
>JARQZK010004511.1:40000-116743 GCA_030704885.1 Cynegetis impunctata | reverse complement strand
CAGTTAAATTTTTCGATTCGAATTATTAATTCCTTTTCTCTGTGGAATAACAGTACAGACACAGAATAATTCAACTATTCCGTGCTGAATACTTCTGTGTTTGGTTGCCCATGACAATCATACATTAAAATAGGAGAAATTGAACATTAAAATGGGGCATTAATGATCAATTTCGTGTACGTTAAAGTAAGCTTTTATTTAGAGGTCAACGGTAAAATATATAATGAATAAAAAATAAATTCTTGAACCGAAAACATGTCTACAGATCCCGAACAAACCTGAGCGCGAGTGAATTCACAATGTCAATTTCTACTCATCGTAGACACAGCTGATATAGGGTACTGGCTTTTAATCGATTGAATCTTGTTTTTATCTTGAATATATTAAAAAATATATCTATATTATTAAATCTGAAAAGTTATCGTGCTTGCTTCCTACCATTATGTACGAATACTACGAAAACAACTCCCCCAAAAATGTTTTTAAATATTCCAGATGTTATACATTAGGTATATTATTAGAATTCGCCTTTATAAATCACACATAACTAAATAAAAGTGGCTATTAAAAATAATTTTTTGCCCTTAATTTGGGATGTTTTTGTCAATTTACAAGTAGAAGCTGTTCACATTGTACTATCGAGAAATTTCTTCAACATTATAACGTCATAAACATGGCCACCCATCATTAAGCATCTTTAAAAATTCAAAACTTCCTAAGTAAACGTTTTGTGAAGAAAAGAATGGAAATACCAGTTATTATAATAAGCCTTGTGATTGGTTAGAGATAATAAGAGGAATATCTTCAAGCATGTAAATTGAGAAACATTAGTGATCTTCTAAACCGAGCTAGGGAGGTCTCGGGTTCAAACCCCGGGGCTGACTGGTCTGCCATGAGTTTTTCTCGGAGGTTTCCTCATGGCTATGTAAGTCACTGCTTGCAAACTTATGAGGCGAATGCTGAGCCAGTATTAATCCCCTGAACCCTACCCACACTTCCTATATTCCATGAATATCCCGTCTCACCTATCCTTAATGCACTTTTACATACACGTGTATCCTCTAATCTGGCTGAAGGAGTTAATCCCAAACTCAAGCTTCCCGCCTCCCTGACACATACTTCAGGGAGGAATAAAACACGTGTGTTTCCTTTTCTTCCTTGATCTTCTAAGTAGAGTCTAGAGTTTTCTGAATGATAATTCATTGTAAGACATTCAATATGACAAATAAACTTACGTATGGTCTTAGTTTGCGTGGAAAACGTTCTATTACATACCAAAAGTTTTTTCAAAATCGAGTAACCGAATCTGGTACTTTGCATTGGACATGTCGGAACAGTTATAATTACAAGTGCAAAGCAATTGTGTATACAAAAGGTGGCGATACCATCAAATGAAACGAAGAACATTGACATATTGTACCACCTTTTGCAGCAAATGCAAAAAAGGTGATAAGTAAGATGAGAGCAAATATGAACAATCCTGGGGTAACACCCAAAATTATCTGTAGTACAAAACTTCTTGAAACTAATGAGAGAGTTAAATTACTACTTCCAAAAAGGACTTTGCTATTACATGATACTGGATCTGATGATTCTAATAAAATATTAATATTTGAACATGAACAGTTATTGTACTTGTTACTGACAGATCAAAATTGGTTAGCTATGCAACCTTCTCAATCATCAAATCGAATATGCTTTATTGTCTTAAAATTATACATTTTATTGACAAAGCGAAAAAATAGTAACTAAATAATGTAAAACATAAAAATAAACACACATCAATCAAAAAATATAAAAACTAAACAATGTAATACCTAGAAATAAAAACCACACCACATTTCCATAAACAATATATACCTACAATAAATCCTCCTCAATCGGAGTAGATGCCTGTGTTATTCAATTTGGTCATATAGATCAATCAGTGCTCAGAAAAGTAGTCCTCTATAGAGTAATAATGTTTTAATTTTTGCATAAAAAAATATTCTTTTAAAATTGTATGCCTGGTTATTAGGCCAAGCTACAGAGATTTCTTCATGTAAAAAGTGTTAGAAGAAAACCAGCTCCGCCGTTGTTTGTAAAATAGTTCCACATGATATAGTGATATGTTTTTCACTCGACTTTATTATTTATGTCTTTGTTTTTAACAATTTTATGCAAAAAATCGCTTATTTTGCTTATAAAATTGAAACTATCAGAGTAATCGTGATGGCGTCAATAGACTTATTGTAGAAAATGAAGAGACGGAAAAAATGAGAGGTCGGATGACTCGATCCGACCATTAGTCTATGGGAAAATTGTTGAAAGAAACCGGCCAAAATGCAGTTTATTCAAAAATTCATAAATCGGTTATTTTTCGAGTTGAAGCGTAGATGCTCCGGTTAGTATTATTTATCAATATAAACTTTATTTGTGCGGAGAGCAGGAACTGTCCGATGCATAGTTTTCGATCTGTGGCCATTTGAATATTTTACTATGCAATTTTCCAGCAGACCTGAATGCGACAGGTATGGTCCGATTTCAATTTACAAAAAAGATTTTGAAAGTAGAATTCTCATAGTTCAAAACGTTCATCTTGGTTTTACATGAAAACGCTGAGAAATATGTTGAAAATAAAGCTGAACATGACGAAAAACGGCCGAGAAATAACCGTCATGTTCAAAATTCCAACGCTTTCAAATGTCATGCTTATCCTTGCCTGCTGCTCTACCCCCACTCTTCAACTACTGTCACGCGCTCGGCCCTTTTTCGTCATGTTCAGCTTTATTTTTAACATATTTCTCAGCGTTTTGTGTAAAACCAAGATGAACGTTTTGAACTATGAGAATTCTTCTTTCAAAATCCTTTTTGTAAATTGCAATTGGACCATACCTGTCGCATTCAGGTCTGCTGGAAAATTGCATAGTCAAATATTCAAATGGCCACAGATCGAGAACTATGCATCGGACAGTTCCTGCTCTCCGCACAAATAAAGTTTATATTGATAAATAATATTAACCGGAGGATCTACGCTTCAACTCCAAAAATAACCTAGTTATGAATTTTTGAAAAAACTGCATTTTGGCCGGTTTTTTTCAATTTTCCCATAGACTAAGGGTCTGATAGAGTCATCCGACCCCTCATTTTTTTCGTCTTTTCATTTTCTACAATAAGTCTATTGACACCATCACGATTACTCTGATAATTTCAATTTTGTAAGCAAAAAACTAAAAAAACGTGATTTTTTGCATAAAATTGTTAATAACAAAGATATAAATAATAAAGTCGATTGAAAAACGCTATATCATGTGGAACTATTTTACAAACAATGGCGGAGCTGGTTTCCTTCTAACACTTTTTGCACAAAATGCTCATTCTAAATCTCTGTAGCTTGGCCTATATACTTTATAGATGCTATGAATATAAATTGTACTAATTATTATAATAAATTGACGTGGTTTTAATTTTTTTTCATTATTATACACTACTTTAAACTTTAAAGTAGTATTCAGAATGAAATTTTTGAAAAAACAACATAAATATTCTTTAGTTGTAATATTGACAAAAATATATGCAAAAAGTCGTCTTGAAAAATATATCAGTATTTTTGATGTAGGAAAGGATACAAAGCATGCAAAATGCATTTTCGTTTTAATCCAGTAATGCTAAACTTGCTAAAAAAAATCTAAATATTGGCGTTAAGAATTATACAGTTATGATGATTTGTGGTTACGAACTATCGATATTACGAATCATCGGCGTTACGAATTGTCCGCTACCATTTGTGGGGTTACGAAATGTTGCGCTTCGATATTTAATGGATTCCTTATTATATCTCTTCAGTACAGTTTACTTGACTCAGAGTGAATTAATATATTTCTTGTTGTTCTCCAATACAAATCGCAATCGAACTACTCTATGGATAACAACCCATAGCGCCCTCCGCTAAAGATATTAGGAAACAACAATTCACTTTTCAGACAGAAAATGCAGAATTCAGCCGAGAGTCTAAATACTTCCTGATAGAAGATATTTACACTACTACAGTGGCGTATATGGTGTAAATTTTTCTTGTTCAATTTATGTGGTATATGAAATTGACCATGATCATCTAGTATATTATACATGAATTGATTGTCTATACTTGTAATATTTCGTTTTCGACTATAGGTGGGACTTGTCAACTCAGAAGGACTACATAGTTGTGTGTTTTTCAACACTCTACGAATAGTTCGACCTTTTAAATTGCTAAGCGTGGCACATTGAGTAAGTAATTGAGTATGTGATACTGAAAAGTGTCTAATGATACCGAAACATCCTGCCTATCGCTTTAATCTTCTGCAAGTTATTATTTCATCGATAATATTTTGACATTTCTCACATTCATAGATAGCTTGGGAAATGAATACCATAAAGAAAACAAACAACGTTTAATTAATCTATGATATTTATTTGTCAAATAGCGCAGTACGTGTCAAAAAGTAGATTGGGGGATATAATATTTTCTCGTGAAATAGTCATATCGAATACCACTCGAGATGAAATTTAAGCAAGGAAAATTTCTCTCTTGTAACATTCAAGTTTGTTGCTTAGACAATTTCATTTCATGACATTTTTTCCAAAATCACGAGCCGTCAGGCGAAAATTTAGGGTTGTATGTATTTTTGAATGGTGTATCATAAAAAAATAAAACAAAAAATTTTTTCCGAAAAATAATAAATTAAAGTTGAGGGGTGGACCACCGTCAACATTTAGGGGGATGAAAAATAAATTTTCTTCAATTCTCAGACCTAACCGATATGCACAAAAAATTTCATGAGAATCGGCCGAGCCATTTCGGAGGAGTTTAACAAATAAGAATAGGGGTTGATCGTAGAGGGGTGAAAATTCAGAATTGTATGTATTTTTAGATGTTGTATCACAAAAAAATAGAACAGAAAAGTGTGTCTGAAAAATAAAAAATAAAAATTAAGGGATGGACCACCCCCAATATTCAGGGGGATGAAAGCACACAAAATTTCATGAGAATCAGTCGAGCCATTTCGGAGGAGTTCAACTACTAACACCGTGACACGAAAAATTTTTATATTAGATATATATATATATATATATATATATATATATATATATATATATATATATATATATATATATATATATATATATATATATATATATATATATATATATATATATATATATATATATATATATATATATATACAATTGGCTGATCGTTCTTTGAAAGCAACAAGAAATTTGGTCATATAGTATAAAATAGTTTTTGTAAAGCTATACTGAGTAAATTCAAGTTACCACATTAATTTAAGGTATATTGAATTCTTCCAAGAATAAGCAAATGAATCGGTATCATCAACCAGAAAGTAGAATTTATTAGGTCATATAGGACAGAAAATATTGTGACACTTCCTCTTTCTGATCAACAGGTTATTCGTTGAACGCTGCTCATTCCAACCATGTGACACGGAGGCCATCGGCGATGCCGGATATTCGAATACCGCTGAACGCCAAAATAATACCAAAACAGTTGGCTGGCGGTAAAAATCTACTGTGTAACGCTACAAAAACACCAGGAAAGAAGAAGAAAAAAACACAAGAAAAGAAGGCAGATAAAAAGGCAGCGAAAACGTTGTCGGCCATATTGTTTTCATTCATAATAACTTGGTTGCCGTACAATATTTTGGTGCTATTGAAACCGGTAACCAGTGCTAGCTATCCTCCTCAATTGTGGGATTTTTTCTATTATTTGTGCTACATAAACTCGACGATAAATCCCGTGTGCTACGCCCTGTGCAACGCCAGCTTCAGAAGAACATACTTGAGGATTCTTCAGTGTAAATGGCACAATAGAAACAGAGCCGCGATGAACCGATGGAATTATAATTAGGGTTTTGTGAACTCAACGGCTAAAACGAGTGAGAAAGGATTTATGTGATAGTCGGCCGGTTCTAGTGAGAAAGGAGAGGTAATTGCTTGCTTGAAAGGAAAATGAGAATCTGCTATTGCCCAAAATATGTGAAATATACTTTTTTACCGAAATCGATAATAGGCTACGAATTTGAACAAGGGATATATTTCGATGAATTGAAATAATCATATAACTAACCAGAGGAATTTCCAAATACAATTTCAAAGTTATCAGTTTTAATATCATAAGAGCATCGAAAATAATCGAGCACAGCTGTAGTGATGTTTTAAGAAAATACGTCGAGTGACGAGGTCAGTATAATCGATTATTGTCGATTGCTCGAGTGGTATTCATTACGATTGTCTAACGAATAAAAAATATTAATTTTTTCTTGACAAACGTCAAAACATCGTCAATATGAAAAAATTCACATTTTGACACGAGGCGAAACACCAAAACGATTATATTACGTCGTCAAGGGTATATTGACTTATCAATACGCAGTAGTTATGCAAAATTCATGGATTCTATTGGCTTATTCATACATGAGTTATATAATCAGTAATAATATCACAAGAGCATCGAAAATAAAATATATATACATTTTGACACGAGGCGAAACACCAAAACGATTATATCACGTCGTCAAGGGTATATTCTCTTATCTATACTACGTCGTTATGCAAAATTCACGGATTCTATTGGCTTATTCATACATGAGTTATATAATCTCTCATATATGTTCATTACACTGGCATAGGCTTCGTAGGTCTGAGTCATAAGTAGGGTATTATTTCGAATTTCTCAGATATGGCGCTTCGATTTTTATAAACTTCAACAAGGCCGTTACGAATTTGAGTAGAAATCGATAATACGACGGAATATAGGTAATAAGATCTAATCAGCTGTCTGTTTAGTCTTGTCAACAAGTGCATTTTTGCTCAACTGTTTTGTCTCTGAAAAATTTGATTGGAAATAGCATGTAGATAAGTTTTGAAAATTTCATAAAAAATGCCTTAAAAGATAGGTGATTTGGTATTTTACAAATGCCTCAAAAATTAAATGAGATTTTAAAAATCTGAAATGGAGTTCGGAAAGACAAGGAAATTCACTAAAAGAAATTCTATAAACTGTGAACTGTAAGACCAATATTTATAATTTTCCCATAGGAGTGAAAATACGGCTGAAAATGGGTATACTAGCTTACGCAAGTCACGTCCCATTTAGGACACTATCAATAAAAATTACTTAACCATACCAACTATGAAAATTAAGGAACGAAACAATTCAGGCACTGGATAGGTGGTAAATGAGAAATAACCTGCAGGCAAAAAAATTTTATCTTGATTTTTCAATGGGTTATACAATAATTTTTAAATAATTTTTTGCTGATTGAACATGAACATTGTTAGTGTGATAATTGTTAAACTATAAATCTGAGTTTTTTTTGCTTGATGCTATTCTAAAAAGGCTTCAGAATAGATTTCCGTTGAAAAATTAAATCAATTATTCTATAGTTAGACATTTTTCCTATAAAGTCAGCTCCTCTGGAAAATTATTTGATGATTTTCGATGAAAGAATCACCTTTCTTGTTCAAATACATAACTAAAGCCAAAGTTATTTGTCGGTGATAAAGAAAAAATTTACATATTAGTTATATCATTTTTCCTGAAGTACCTCATTCAAATTAATCCATATTTTTTTCATATTATTCACGTGTAATTTGAATATTATTAACATCATTCATACTTAAATTATTCTTATCAGCGGTAAATTTTAATTTGTAGTACCTCTTTATTTCGAAAAATATTAAAAATTAATAATTATTGTACAAATCAATATTTTACGAAGATCGACTCTTTATCATGAATTACTCTGATACATTCACTTGATAAGAGTATTCCTATTTCATCAACTACTTCTATATTTTGAAGGAATAATAGTTTCAGTGTTTTAGATAGGGGAATTACCGTTTTATGTGCACCAGTAAAGACTGGATTCAACTTTTGTAATTATAAATCATGAATATCTTCCATAGATCATAATAAAATATTATTACACTCAATAAGCAAGCAGTCTACAAGACAAATATGATTTTTTGCTCTAATAAGAATTTGATACTGAGAAATTCAATTTGAAAATTCCTTATATCTCTTCAAAATATTCACATTATCATTGCTCTCAAATTCGAGGCATTCTAGAAATTTAGAGAATGGAGAAGATTAGAATTGCATGTGCGAAATATGTGGAAATTCTTGAGCTGAATTAGCACTATGCAAATGATACAAATTTGCTATTTTCTTATCCACTAGCTCTCTCTCTCTCTCTCTCTCTCTATATATATATATAAATATATATTTATATTTATATATATATATATATATATATATATATATATATATATATATATATATATATATATATATATATATATATATATATATATATATATATATATATATATATATATATATATATATATATATATATATATATATATATATATGTACCCAGGCAATATTTTCAGATATCTTCGCGATAAAAGACATTTTTTTGTTGCAAATTCATTGTAAATGAACGCCAATTAAGATATTAATTCTGACTAACAGCCTCATGTCAGCAAAACTTAGGAAATATATATATATACACAGTGACTTTCAAAAAGTTTGCACCATATGGAAAACTTTTTTATTATTCATTTGTTAGAAAATTTTAATCTGATAAAAATAGAAATTTAGATCAACAGTAAACTAACTAAACTATTCTTATTTTCGAAATTATCAAAATTTTTCATTTAGAAAAGTTGTTTGAATTTGGAAATAAAATTCAAATTTCAGATCACAGCCACCTAAGCAATGAAACAAAAAAAAACACTTTTTCATGATTTCAGCCTCATTAAGAGTTAGGATGACATATAAACCTTAGGCGCCTCCCTTATATGACTATAACTACATTAATTAATTACTTCATGCCATTAAATCATTCTGATAGTTTCTATTGACATACATACAGAGTGAAATATCAAATTTGCACCAAAAAAATAGTCCAAATTTAAACCATTTTAAACAAACATCGGTATTCTTATTCGAATAATAAATTAAACTAATTTACACATTGAAATGTTACTATAGTAATAGGAGGGAGATGCCTAAGGTGTATATGAGATACTATTACTCTTTATGGGGATTGAACTATAAAAAAATGGATTGTTTTTGTTTTGTTGCGTAGTAATTCCGGATTTGATAATGTTTTCAAATCGAAACAATTTTTCTGAACTCTTTCAATATTGTCGAAAATAAGAGAAGTTTACTCTCGATCCAAATTCCTATTTGTGGTTCATAAAATAAGAATTTTTTCCAATGCACCAATCTTTATCAAAACTGAAATTTTTTTTTCAAAAAAATGGATAATAAAAAGATGAGCAATCCACTGCACAAATAAAAACCACCAATTTTCGGAAATTGCAGCAATTCAAATTATTTATATCTGCCGAATATCTTTGAAATTGAATTTTCTGGATTATCATTATTTTTTAACATAATATAGTTATATGAACCAGTGTCACTGTCAGAAGATGCTGTAAACATCATTTATTTTCTAGTATGCCTCAGATTTAGAGCATTAATTCAATAATTGAAATCTATCATAATTTTTAATATGATAATTCCTCAAACTGAATTTATATACTTACTGCAGTTTAATATTTTGAAAATATTTATATTGTTTATATAATTGTCCTGTCCAAAATAATAATAATTCAATAGTTTCAATGATTTTATCAGGAACTTACATCTTCTTATTAATCTTGAGTAATTATTATAATTTTTATATTCACATAAAATAACCATTGAGTTAATGTAACTCGAAATAAAAATAAATATTAAGACAGTAGCCTGAGTGAGAATGAAGGGCGAAATATTATTTTATTTTCATTTAAAATTCCAAAAATGTTCAAACTGAGTTTACTCTAATAATTGATTCAATAACGAATATTTTGTATAACAACGAGGTTGACAAGAAAATGGAAAAAATAAATTGAATTCATTTGTACTAAATTTGTGTAGGTACATCAAAACTTTAAGAGATTTAAATTTATTTGAGTTTCACCCACACGTATTCATAAGTCGATGTACGATATATTTTTTTAACTAATTATTTTTACTCATTGACTTGGAAAGATTTATTTTTCTTTTCTTCAATAAAACAAATAGTCCTGAGTGCGGGTAAATTGATTTTCTATTTGTTTTCATATTTTTATTATATTCATATGAATAAAAATTTTTTTGTCCTTTCTCTTATCAAATTTTTTTGGTATAAACATATAGTTTTTAATGTCATTGCATCGAAAACCTACTATTTAAATCTTTGAAAAATAACTTCATCACAAATTATTTGCTTGATCCTCATATCTTCCACTATATTATGCAATAAAACGAATCGATTCGCTTTATTCATGCTCAATATATTCTGCAAATATTTTATTTTTATAATGAAAAAAAGATTTGTACCAAGAACTATCTATTATTTTTTTGATTTTAAGGTCTGGATTCTAGCACTCCACATATTAATTTTAAAAGATCTTCACAACGAACAAGAATCAAAAACACTGTCTTTGTTATTACATGTCCATATTGTTTTTTTTTCTGGAATAAATTAGAAGTCAAAATTATAGGAGTGCTGAAATCAAGATAAAATACTCCACTAATACTCTTTTACAAATAAATGTGTTTATTCATCGATCTTCATTCTCACATATCAAAATTAGTCAACAGAGAAAATATTTAACTAAATTCACAACTTTTTTCGTCGAACATTGACTTAAATTGACTTAAGGCATAGGTTGTACGAAGCAAATATATTTTCACTTGATAATAGTATGAAGTATGAAATCAAATGAGGTATGTGGCTTTAGGTACTCCAACGGAATTATATTAATTCTAATATATTATCATATAATATACTCAAATGTTATGGAACTTTTCATTATGGAAAATTGTTTCATACTATTTTCAGTTTCTTGGTCAGATTTTGACTTCAGTGTTGTGAAAAATTCATTATTGTACTTTTGAAATTATATAAATTTAAATCCTCATTTAAGTTCAAAAAGAGAGCACCAATGTAACCGGAAATACTTTGCCCAAAACTGAAATTTTTGTGCATAATGTGCTTAAATTTATATAAAATGAATCTCTTTCTTACTTTAGGAAATGTTATTTCAAATTTCTGTAAATTTGTAAATATATATTTCAATATTTGTCCTATGGGAGAAAAAACTGTCAGATATGGGACTAATTTAGCTGTAGGGATATATAAAGTTTATAAATGTTCCTTGTCTACAACATGGATAAAATTTTTCAACTTTTGTGAAATATCGACTGAACTATGTATGAAATAGTCTGAATTATATAGAGGAAAATGATAATTTCCCTTTAATGTATACATATGTATATTAATAATATATTTTCCTCTCGAAATGTAGAATGATGAATGGGTGTAATAAGGAAAAATACTATTCGCAAAACCAAAAAGATATTCTCTGCTGCACGATAAACCATATTTCTTCTTATTAAGATATGGAATCCGTCGTTAATACGTGATAATTTAACATGATGAACAGAAAACTAAATTTGAATTTACTACGTTTATTATCACAAAAATACTTTGAAAAATATAACACTGCGATTGCAATTTCGGTCACTAGATCATCATCGGGCAGATTGAGTTAAGAACTGAATACTTAATTGTAGATTTGCGCTTACTAGTGAGAAAGAATTATTGCAGGTACCTAAATAGACAAGAGGAACATATTTCAAGAAGGGTTTAGGGAGTGGGTTTCCCAAATTGGTACAATACAATGTTCATAGAAAAATTGTTATTGTTTGAATAGACTAAATATAGGAGAAGACATCAAGTCAGTCTGGTCGTTCAGCAAAATATCTTTTGCATTATGATTGAGTTTAAAAATTTCTAATGATTCTAAGTAAGTAAGTTTGGTTCCTTTCGGTAATTTGTGCATGATTTGAAAATTATCTATTTGTGGAAATGGGTGGTGGTTTTCACGGCAATGATTTGAAAACGTTGAATCCGTTTTATTTTTCAAAAAAGATTGTTGCTGTTCTTTAAATCTTGTCTTGAACGATCGACCAGTTTGACCTATATACACTCCTTTACATACAGGACAAATCAACTTATAAACTCGTGAACTTTCAAATTTGAAAGTGATATCTTTGGCATTGAATAAAAATCCTGAGAGTTTTGTCTTGGGTTTGAAAGCAATTTTAATATTACACTTAGGTATGACATTAGCAACTTTTTCTGTGAGAGGACCAAAATATGTTGAAGAAGTGAATTTTTGGATTTTTCTACTTTTAATTGAGTATATATGCTGTTGTACGCTAGTTGACTAAGTTTCTTGTTTATCATTTTATTTACTAACTTTTTTTTTAACTCAATCATAATGCAAAGGATATCTTGCTGAACAACCAGATTGACTTGATATCTTCTCCTATATTTAATGTATTCAAACAATAACGATTTTTCTAAGAACATTGTATCGTACCAATTTGGGAAATCTACTCGATAAGCCCTTCTGAAATATGTTTCTCTTCTCTATTTAGGTACCTGCAATAATTCTTTCTCACCCTTAAGCTCAAATCTATAATTCTGTATTCAGTTCTCAATTCAATCTGCCCGATGATGGTCTAGTGACCGAAATTGCGATCGCAGTGTTCTATTTTTCTAAGTATTTTTATGACAATAAACGTAGTAAATTCAAATTTAGGTTTCGTTCATCATATATATATATATATATATATATATATATATATATATATATATATATATATATATATATATATATATATATATATATATATATATTAATATTTATATATATATATATATATATATATATAAATATATATATATATATATATATATATATATATTTATATATATATATATATATAAATATATATATATATATATATATATATATATATATATATATATATATATATAGACTTTTTATATAATCGACAGGTACTTAATAACTATACTTGTACTTTATAGACATCTTTAATATTATAATCTTTTCGATAAGTTTTGTTGAGAAAAATGTTCATATGCATCATCCCTAAGAATCATGGATCTCAGAGAAATAACTCAAAGAAATTAGGTTTCATTCGTTTTTGAGCATGAATTTTTTCTAAAGAGTTCTTTGTAGTAACAGCTTCGTATACTTCAGCCTCAAACATCAGCAAGAACTAAGTTTTTATCACTAGTTACAGTGAACCAAAACACAGATGAGAAAAATAATCATCAAAGTATCCTTATGCATAAAAACATTTTTATCAGTGTTATTTGAGTTGAAAAATGAATCGTTTATTGATTCTTTGGGAAATGTTACCTATATGAAGTTATAGTTTGAGGCAAATATAGTTTGCTTTTTATGTGTATTCATATGTATTCGAATGCCATGATTAATAGAGATCTCGATCAGTTATCCATGTATTGTCGTTGGAAACCTTTGGAGGCTCTAACTCTGAAAGTTTACGATATTCACTACTGTGTTCAAATTTTAGTCAATGAACTGAACATGATTTAATGAATGATTTGTATGTCTTAAGCACTTTTCTGTTTGTTTTATTCAGTCTCTTTGTTTAATATATCCAATTCAGTCTCTATTATTATTTTCACTCTACATTGTAGAGGAGTACCATTACTTGCAAACGTGGAGTGGATTGATTTTGAGTTTTTTAATGGGACATAAATAATTCAGTGAAATTCCTGAACTAATCACTGAAAAACATCTGTTTTTGTTCTAGATCCCACACTTTTAAATTTGAATGCCGTGTAAGTTGCTACAGATAATCTTTTGAAAATGTTATTTCTTACTAATATTGTTCAAGAGTTATTGGTAATTAATACCGGTTAAAACTTGTTCGTTTCCAGATTTCTCGATTGTTTCGTAACTTAGAAGACACTGCATAAAAGAAGTTCATTCCGAATGTTTGGAAATCTGTAATTTCACTTTGTCATGTGAACTCATTAATCTGAAAATCTGAAGAAAACGCATCAATTATCTAGTATAATTGTCAATTTTCAAGTATTATTCTTGCATTTTCAGAAAAAAGTTGATGTAATCATATAATCATGTTTTACTTGACTTATGCTAATATTGATTGAACATACCTTTCCTATAGAAAGAGGAAATATAATGCACTCAAAATTTTATGAAGTATCTAAAATTTTTTTTAGCTATATTGGAGTATCACTAGATACAAATAATGAAAAATGCAGAGACTGACTGGTCAAGTAGAAGTATTTTTTCCTATCACACTTTTTACCATCATGACCATCATGTATGAGTATCGAATTGAAGAATATGGTTGCTCTCTCTCTCTCTCTCTCTCTCTCTATATATATATATATATATATATATATATATATATATATATATATATATATATATATATATTTATATATATAATATGTAAATTTTCTAAAAACAGTAATAGTGGAGATTGAATGTTCTTAATTTCTCAATATTTCGCCATGCTTCAATGACTTCCAGATAATTAGATAGAGAATCAGTCTTCTAACACATCGCCATAAGCTTCACAACGTGTTTAGCTTATGACGATGTGTGTGTCACAATACTGTCCCTATATCTTATTGTCCTGATGAAGTCATTGAACAATAGCAAAATCCTGAGACATCAAGAACAAGCGATTTTATTCAGATTACTGATCACAAACCCGATAATTTCCAACCTTTCTGATATATATATAAATATATAAATATATAAATATAAAAATATATATATAAATATATATATATATATATATATATATATATATATATATATATATATATATATATATATATATATATATATATATATATATATATATATATATATATATATATATATATATATATATGAATTTGTATATTTGACTTGTTCTTGCAATTGTTGTATTGTTATTAAGTTTTTAATTTCGAGCAATAATACGCCGTTCGAGTTTGAAAACCGACATTAGTAAACAGTTAACGATTCGTCGTGAAATTTGAGACCACAACATTTGTGAAAAAGTCAAGAATTTTGTGAAGAAACTTTAAATGTTTAATAAAGTCGGACATATATATATATATATATATATATATATATTTATTTATGAGTATTTGTAGAACAGAGCAACCATCACTAAGGAACGTCGAAGTTTTTTTAACAATACATTTTTATAAGAGTGAAAATGATGTCGGTTTAATTGACATTTCGATAGATATTTTGAACTTAACCATGAACGCACATTAGTATTAGGAAACATGAAATTGTAACCACAAAATCGAGAGTCTTGTAATATATTTGAACTATTCCCGATTATTGGTGGTTTGTAAATGATGTTGAATAAATAAAATGTTGTTTTATATGGTACTGTAATAATGAAATTTCATTAAATCTCCCATTGAATCACTGAAAGAATACGGGTATTATAATAAATGAATTAATGTTAATAATTTAATGTAACTCAAAGTGAAACAATAAAGCTAGATATAACAAATTGCAAATTTTATTTGCTTTTCTCTTCTACTCGAGTAATTATAACTATGTTCAAATTAGATTAATTTTTGATATCTCACCCTGATGAAACATTATAACACTTTATTCAGTTTATCTACACATGATTCATATAAGTCTCTTCCTTGAGTATTCAGAATATTACTTGAGTTAACAAGAAGTATATTTCAAAGTTGCTACAGGCTAATGTATTAATAGGATCCAAATACAACAACATCTTGGTATCTTCAAGAGGGAAACCCTGGTGGCTAGATAAGAATGCAAAGTGCTGTTTCTCGTAATTCATCGTAGAGACTTGCGGTAAAAAATATTAGGACTAAAGTAGACAACAGAAAATCCTGGACAATATTTGCAGGTTTCCAAGATGGCTACCAGGGGGCGTAACCGTCATCTAAAACTTTTAAAGTGATTTTTCTCTGAAATACACCAAGTCACTATATCACAAAAATATGTGTTTTCAAGCTAAGCTTCATTCGAGTAATATTTGTTGAACACTTAAATGAAGAGGTGGGGGTGATTCAATATTTTTGAATAAACAGTTGTAAATCCTGAACGAATGAACTGATTTTAACAAAGTTTGTCTCGTTGGGAAAAGCATTTGTTGCTCCATCAAAACCACTTTATCTATGATATGTCAAATTTTCAGGGTACGAACAGAACGAGTAGGTCAAGGTGGAGGTGTAGCTCGCGGTGGATGCCACTAGTTAAGTCTCGGTCGATGTCGACCGCACACAACGAGGAGGTTACCAGCGATGCTCAGTCGAGCCAGTGTTGCCTATTTTCGCGAGCCGAACTTTATTATCAAAACATATTTACATACTATTCCGAATCGAATGACTCTTTGCTCATATTTTTCCGAGACTGCTGAACAAAGTTGAACAAAAAAGCACTTGTTGACTAGACTACTGACAAGTCTGTCTTTTTCCCAATTGTAGCCTTCGAATGAATTAGAATGCTGAAATTGAAACGATATTTAATTCCATGGACATAACAAAGCTTCGAAATAGAATGAGTCTGAAGTCATTAAATGATTAAATACTTTTCAAGAAGAACCAATAAAAGCCCCTATAATTACGAATATAATTACGAAATGAGTGATCTGCACAATTGCTATGAGATCTTCCTTCATATTTAGCACAAATTATCAAAAAATAAACTTAATACCCGAAGCAGAAAAAAGCTGGCAATTGGAGTACTGTAGCGCGCGAAATGTCAGACGCCAAACGTATTCTATGCGAGCTGCTGAGGGTGAGACAAAACTGCCTTGAACGCACCAATCACAGCGAAGCATCCTTGTAGACCGCGCGGTAAGCATCCATGTAAAACAAACTGATTTGATTCTCAAAAGCATCGCTGTGAATCTCCTTAGTGGCATCGCGCTAAACCTTTACCGCGACTTACTCGTTATGTTCGCTCCCATTTAAATCAATATGTTTGTTTTACATGGATGTCGACATCGACCGCGACCGCGAGATACACCTCCACCTCGACTTACTTGTTCTGTTTGTACCCTCAGTGATGCCAGTAGAGTGCATTTTTTGATATAATAACAGAAAATTCGCAATTTATCTTAAAAATTAAGGCAATAACCTGATGAAAATGTAGTGTGATGAAACCGAAATGAGCTTGTGAAAATCGTATCTTGATATCTTATTTCTAGCGTAAAATGACGAAGAAAGAAAATTTGATTATCATGATATTTCGAAAAGACACCATTACACTGTTATTTATTTTTATTTTTTTGTCCTCTTCGGAGAAGCAAAGATAAAATTTTATAATTTTATGATTTTTAAATAATAGTACTCTTCGTTTCAAAAATTTGAATGAAATTGTGGTCAGAATAAAGGTCAGGGAGAAAAAACAAATGCCAGGAATAAGCTTGTCAACAAATATTAAAATTATACTTATAGTGGCACACACAAGTAAGGACTGTAAACTATTGAAATGAGATTAAAAACGATGAAGCTGTTGATATGGTTGTCGTATATTTTGAAAGTCTTTAAAATGCTGCATTGTCACAAAGAGTACCTAAACAGAGCTTGATATCCAAATCGGCGTTCACGCCATACGAGAATTTGTAAGGCATATTTCGGGAAAACACAGAATTTTTATCTGAAATTCTTAGGGTCGAAAGCCTACAAAAATTCATAACACTGCCACTATAAGTATAATTTTAATATTTTTTGTTGACAAGTTGATTTCAGGCATATGATTCTCCTCCCTGGCCTGCTCTTCATATTCTGACTAGGTACCTTGCACTTGCATATTATTACATTGATTAATATGCTAATACATTGATTAATACACTTTTTTTCTTGAATTTTTGAACTGAGAATACTATTATTTAAAAATCATAAAATACTGAAATTTTATCTTCGATTCTTGGAAAAAGACAAACAAATAAAAATAAATACCGGTGTATCTAATGGCGGCTTTTCAGAATTATATGATATAAACATTTTCTTTCTTCCATATTTTGGGCTAGGAAATGGATATTTAGATATGGTTTTCATTAGCCTATTTTGCTTCCATTACATTACGTTTTTTTTGAAAAAAAGTCAGGTTATTGCACTTAATTTTTTAGAGAAATTGGCAATTTTCTGTTATATCAAAAAAAAGCTCTAGCGGCATCACTGAAAATTTGACATATCACAGATAAGATGAATTTGATAAAGCAATAAATATTTTTCTCAAAGAGACCAACTTTGTTGAAATCCGTTCATTCGTTCAGTAGTTACAGCTGTTCATACAAAAAAACATCGAATCATCCCCCCCTACTTCATTTAAATAGGTGCGACAGAAATTACCCGAATGAAGGTTAGCTTGAAAACACATATATATATATATATATATATATATATATATATATATATATATATATATATATATATATATATATATATATATATATATTTGTTATACATTTACTAGGTATATTTCAAAGAAAACTCACTTTAAAAGTTTTAGATAGCGGTTACGCCTCCTGGCGGCCATCTTGGAAACAAGAAAATTATTTCCAGGATTCTGTATTCTGTATTTTTGGAAGTGCAGTCGAGACCACAGCACTTAGGCCCCATTGGGTCCTTTGTGCATCCTCCCCGGGACATCACCAGCCTAGGCTCCCAACCATCCCTGTCGTTTGAAAAAGAGGGTGATTGCACCTAGGGGAATTTCCCTCGAGGTGGCTAAAATTGGCCACCGTTCACCCATAATGGATTATCGGAGTGACAAGACAGCGGGGCATTCACAGAGGACATGTTGTATCGTCTCGTCTTCCTGTTCACAGCCTCTGCAGAGAAGTGTGTCGCTTAATACCATATTAAATAAGGGCTTCCGAAGTTGGCAGTGTCCCGTTAAAATTCCCACGACATTGTGTAGTTTTCCTCTGGGCATCGCCAGGTAAGTCATTGCTGCATCTTTATTGGGATAATTTAAAAGTTCCCTGGCAAGTCTCCAGGTGGTTGTTTCATCCCATAGGATTTTGAATTTTTGATGGGTGTTCTCTTTCATCATTTGTGACTTTGCTGTCAGTGGTAGTAGGCTGGAAGGGCCAGGACCGAATATGTTCAGGCCGGCTGCTTTTCTAGCCAATTCGTCAGCTTTTTTGTTGTCATTGCATCTCGAGTGGCCTTTAACCCAGCACACCATAATTTGGTTTGTATGGGCTGCACCCGCAAGTGCTTGATGGCAGTCTCATAGTGACTGTGAAGTTATTTTATGATTCTTCAGGGCCAGTAACGATTGTCTACTATCTGTGTAGATTTTAATGGTTTTGTTCGTTATGTTCCTACGAGCAATCTCGTTCGCGGCTATGGTTATGCCCGTTAGCTCTGTCTGAACTATGTTGGCACATTTGTCCATGGTCCACTTAAGTTGAAATCGCAGGTGTCTCGAATATATTCCACAGCCTGCTCCTTTTTCTCGCTTTGATCCATCCGTGAAAATATTGATCGTTCCTTCATCGGAGGTCTCATTTCCACTGTTTGTGTGTATTGAGTAGGGTTTATCAAAAACAAATCGCGGGGGAATGCTGTCTGCCTTAACCTGTAGCAGGGGCATCGTGTTAGTAGCCCCATCCTCCCCACATCCTACTTCTGGCTTTATACCAATAGTCTCAAGGCGTGCAATAGTTGCCAAGGCCACTTCTTGTAGATAAATATCCAAAGGTGGCAGGCATAGCATCACCTCTATTGCCCTAGTTGGTGTTGTTCGCATAGCTCCGGTCACACTTAGACACGCGGTCCTTTGTATCTGCCCAAGCTTGAGTTTTACTGTTGCCTGTTGGCTTTTAGGCCACCAGACAACGGCTCCATAGGCTATCATCGGTCTCACGATGGCAGTGTTTTTCCAGGATTTTCTGTTTTTAGTTATAATATTTTTACTGCAAGTCTCTAGGACGAATAGTGCACGAGATACAGCACTTTGCATTCTAATCTGGCCACTCGGTACATCCTTCTTGTAAGTAAATGATTAAATTCATATTTAGGTAACTTAATTTCGTAGAACAGTACTACTGTTTTTATATAATTCAGAATTTGCGATTTATTAATAGAACTGAAAAAAAAATTGAATTACATTCTCTGCCTATTGATGAAATTAAACTGAACATAATTGATTGAGAATTCTTACACTTTCATACAAGAGCAATGTTCATGGACATTGTATTTTATAACAAATTGACTAATTGATAGCTTTTCAATAAACTTTAAGCACATATGGAACGCATCAGTAGAGTATGATTAATGAAATTTATAATACTTTTCAAATTTGAAGAAAAATTGGAAAAGCAGAGCAAGAAAGACCAAAAAATAATTCAAACAATTACTTATAATATTAATTTCACAAGTTTTTTATAAACTATTATTACCATAGAGCAAGTAGATCTTTTATTTCATATAAAAAATTCCTTACTCATAAAAATAATGCCCAATCGATCTCATCAGAACCGATACCAGCAGAAACTTCTTTAAATTTTGTTTTATATCTTTATTTCTTCAGCAGAATGTTGAATACTTTGTGTAAGCTTTTTGTTTAACAGGGGTAACCTTTTTAATTATATCCTTTGAATGGTGGTTAGCAGTTATAATTTCAGGTGAGTTCAACGCTTTCTTGATAATTATGGAAACCTGATATAGAAGAAAAAAGATTTCATTGTTCATAATGAAAGCTAATTATCAATCAATTGATTTTTCAAATAGTTGATGGAATCCGTCGTTACTACGTGATAATTTAACATGATGAACAAAACTAGAATTTATCACAAAAATGTTTGTACTAGTAAACGTAGTGAATTCAAGTTTCATTTTTGTTATTGAATATTATTAAAGTTAATCTGCTCCTCGTTTTATTCGTACAAGTGATCTCCTTGATTTTACCGAAAAAACAGAGGAACAATATTAAAAAACTGTGATAATAAATTTATTATTATCACAAAATGAATTAAAGTATGATAGAAACTAAAAAATTCAGTGGTTATGCAGCTGAAAAATTTAAAAATGGAATAATAATTCAAAATATTTATTCGTGCAATAATTCAAATATACATTAAAATTTCATATTTTTGGATGCAAACTTTTTTTCAACTCACATAAACATAGTACACTGACGAAGAACACAACAAAATACATTCTTCAGACATCTGTCAAATGTAGAGCTTCTGGATCTTCTAAAGCAACTTCCAGGTGTTCGTTTTCTGCATTATCTGACTCCGCACTGCTCTGCTTTTTCATTTCATTTCTTTTCTTCGCGGATTGTATACGCTGTGTAAGAATCTAAAAGTTAATATTGACTTTACATTATTCATAAAGAACTGATTTTAATGATATTTATGTCTATGCTGTCAGCATCATCATATTTATTTTCAATAGAATTCAAAGGAGAGATTGGAAGCATACAATTACTCAAAAGTCAGCTCGTATGCATAATTCAAAAAATTAGGGAAACTAAAAAATCTGAAATTTCAAAAATATGGCATAATTCGGATATAAGAGAGAAAAACTCTTTTGATACAGATTATATTTT
Organism: Cynegetis impunctata; assembly: GCA_030704885.1. NCBI lineage: Eukaryota > Metazoa > Arthropoda > Insecta > Coleoptera > Coccinellidae > Cynegetis > Cynegetis impunctata. The sequence goes on along the minus strand of JARQZK010004511.1, from coordinate 95,227 downwards.
TTCGAAATAACAATAAATTATCCGTCTTTCTCTATGAGCACTTATGGGCCGACAAAAAATTTTCTATTGAGTGAAATTTATACTTTTATCAGAATAATATGGAATCATCAAGGGTGAGTATATTACCATATTACTGTGGATAACAGTTTTTATCAGAAAAATAGTATTTCCGATTCAAATAGTTTTCTAGATATTAAAGCATTTTTCTCATTACTGAAATCAAAATATTCTGAAATCTGATTATATGATCCATTATCATAAAGTAAGGGATATATTACTGCCCATTATGTATATTTAGCATATATGTATATACATATACATGTATATATATATATATATATATATATATATATATATATATATATATATATATATATATATATATATATATATATTTTTTTTTTTATTTATTTATTTGAATTGTTGTTGCCTGTGAACTATTTTTAACTTTTTGATAATTATTAGCAATAACAGGCTTGCTGAATCTCAAAAAACTCGATTTTATTAAAAAGTTGACGTCTTTTGATAAAGCCACGAATGTCGTGGCGAAACGTCAACTTTTTAATAAAATCGAGATTTTTGAGATTCACTAAGCCTGTTATTGCTAATAATTATCATGAAATGTGGAGACAAAGCATTAAAAACAAATCACAATATAAAAATTGACCGGCCGAATCGATTATCAGTACAAGAATAATGGCAGTTTAGGTTATGAGTCGAATCAAAGAAGTTGCAGGCAGAGGATTTGTGGCCAATGAGGAATATCACCAGTCAACTAAAAATCAATATGTGGCCAGTACCAAACCAGGTGTCCACGCAATGGCAATGTACAAAAATCAACCTGAGTGAGGCTTTTACTCAGTGATGCTGGAATCGATCTGGCTGGGACGCTATCGTAGTCAATTAAATAGGAAAATATCAAGCTCAGACCATCAATATCTCTACGGGAATTCATGCTATCATTATTCTGTTATATCCGTACCATCTCCAAAAACAGTCTTCTCTTGGTATTTCTTTCTCTGTCGAGTATTTTAATTGATTTGTAATCTGGATGATGTCCATTATCTAGACAATGTCTCGTCAGTGAACAATTTGATTTTTTCGACCTGATGTTGCTTTTATGCAATGAAATTCTTTGTGATAGGGTTGTTGTTGTTTGACCCACATACATAAGCTCACAATTACTGCAAGGAACCTCATACACCACTTGGCTCTGATTAAAGATAGGTGTTTTATCTTTTAATCATGAGAAAAGTTTGCCAACCTTTTTTAAATTCGTCTTAGTAATTCTAATACAATCCACCGGAAGAACAGAGGTTAATCTCTCTTGTATGACTATTTTGAGTAATTTTACGATCTTAATCAAACCTCGAATCGTAAGTTGCCACATATCTGTGTTTGTTTGGCATTTTCTTACTTTCAATTTTCCAGTTGCTCCTGATGAAGAGAAAATTATAGTTCTCGAAGCTCGAGTTAAAAGAAAAGAGTACACTCATTTCTACTTCAAGACTGCTATCCCAAATACATAAAAGTTGCGCTAGTAGACGGGTCGGGTCTGTCAGACCCTAACTAAATATATTTTTTTTTACTAAAAAAATTAAACAAGAGCTCATATAAACTTTATTAACTGAAATAAGATGAGTAATTGGAAAATACTTACTTATATAAAATATCTACTACTTTTTCTCACTACATTCGAAACAAAAAAATTATTCGAAACAAAATATAATGAGTACTTGCCCAGAAAAATAACAATCCAGACAACTAAAAAAAAAATCTAATATTCCACGAATACTTACACCAATGCACGGGTCGGGTCTGACAAGACTTTTCTCGCGCTCTATCATGCCCTAAATAATAAACTTGACTGGAAATAGTATTAATCGTTAAGGAAGGAGTCTACCGAAAGGTACAGCGCGGCTCCCCACCTAATTCAATGACATCAGAACATAGCGCCATAAAAACAAAACACCGGGTCTGTTATATCCAACCCGTGCACTGGAAGGATATATATATATATATATATATATATATAAATATATATATATATATATATATATATATATATATATATATATATATATACACACATATATATATATATATATATATATATATATATATATATATATATAATATATATATATATATATATATATATATAATAATATAAATATATATATATATATATATATATATATATATATATATATATATATATATATATATATATAAATATATATATATATATATATATATATATATATATATATCAGTGGCGGCTCTTGAGGTTCTGGTTTAAGGAGGATACAAGAGGTGTTAAAAAATACACCATAGGCGAAAATTTTTAGGATTTCAAGGTCAACCGCCTTATAATTTGAAGAAAAGCAAAGTAAAATAAGCACCCTAAGATTAATTTGTTTGGAAAAAAATTTCTTTCACTTTCGAGTGTCTACCTTGAGACCTACTCCTAGAACTCCTATTTACAATATTCACAAAAACTCTTCTCAGTCAATTAATCAATTCATCTATTCATCAAATTTCTCTATTTTTCACAAAATAGGTACCTACCTACCCATTTAACGAATTTGTTACCTATTCGAGGAATTAATCAATTATTGCCCATCAAGTATCAATAACATTAATTATGTTTTGTTTTCCAAGCAATTTAAATTTGATCCGCGACACGACATGTTCCTGGGATTTCTTGTGCCTTTCCAAAGAACGTGATAAATTTTTTATATCATCAAATCCTAAGCGGCCCCAAACAGAGACATTTTTCCTAGTAAAAAGTAAACACTGCCAACAAAATAATTTATTTTTTACCTGTGATCCGGATAGGCAAGGATCTCTCTTATAGTTTCTTGTATTAAAACCGCGGTTTTGTTGTCTGTAAAGCTGCACCAAATTGTTTAATTCAAGGGTAGGTCGCAATGTTTTTATCAAAACTTTATCCTCATAACTTAGTGCACTAAAGTTATGGGATAACAAATATTCCACTAAGTCACCATTGAAATTTTTGAAATTAACTTCAGTAACCAAACACATTTTAAAACAATACGCGAGCAATATAGGTAAACAAGCTGTTTTCGGCCATTAGTCACTACGATCACACTACGATTAAATTAATGCTTTCCAACAAATTCACTCGATTTTAACCGAAATTCTATAGTTGTGATTGGTCGACATTGTATGAGACTCAGGCTCCATCGGTGTTGCCATTTATATGTGTTTTGCTTTTCTATTGCAATGAAGTATTCATTGGCAGTATTCGCACCGTTGTTTGCTTTTCTGTGGCAGGCATAATGTACGTTGAGAATATACCTTTCTAAGCCTCCGCAGCGTTGCCACAAATCTTGAAATTAATGAAATGCAGTAAATGTAAATACCATTATATAATGTAGGTTGAAAGGAAGGTAGGTGCATAAAATAATATGATTTTGATTAATATGAATATTCTGAATGCTGACTATTCAATATAATATATTAGTGATACACGGAATATTATTGAGGAGGAGGCTTAGCCTCCTTAGATATATATATATATATATATATATATATATATATATATATATATATATATATATATATATATATATATGTGTGTATAAAAGCAGTATGGAAAAGAAATTCTGTTGGTTAAATAATGGAATTTCCTCTACCCAGCAATGGTTAACAATTTGTGATCCATTTTGCTGGTGTATAATCAACAACCACTCCTTCAAATTGTACACAGCATTATTTATCCCGTTTAGCCGTTAGCAATTCTTCAGCTAGTCGGTTAATTTTTGGGGTGGTCCATTTTGCATAGAAATAATGTCTACAATTTTTTCTTACAACTGAACCAAAAAGATACTTTCCTGACATAGAGAGCTTTCTGAATAACTTTATAGGTTAGTCTGTTAACCATATTCCACAATTTTGACTATTAACTCCCTGTGTAGAGAGACCTCGTTTGTCAATAATGGATTCAATTTCCATTCGGGCCAATATTCGTGAACAAAAATCATGCCTGATAGAAAAATCTGCTTTCTTTAATTCAAACAGTAGCTTCAATTCATAAAGATTTTTGGGATATTACGAAAAATTCTCCATATTTTGATTTTCACGTAGAACTTTCACATCTCAGCCTAATCCTTGGTTTTTCTGATCTCTGTGAATAAGTTTTAAAGAACCCGATTTTTAAATATGCTGATCAAGTAACGGTATTCATTTATTAAACAGTTTTCTGTTCTCAAACCTATTTTTGTACGAGATCGTCGTATCCAGCAGTGCAGTTTCTATCACATTAATGCTAACATTGTACTTAACATTATATCAAAGTCTGAATCGCATCAATGTTACATTTACGTCAGTTTAATTTTGAGAACAATTCTCAAAACCGCAACTATTTTGGTTTTCATACGGAACAGTAACTTTCAATTATTGAACTAACTTTATAACTTCCACTTCTCACAACTAGCTTGATTTCATAAAATTATTTAAGTATACCCCTTATTTTATGATGATCCTATATTCACACCCCAGATTTTAGCTTTCTAGAATGATTTTATGTGTATTTAGTACATTAAAACCAAAAATATTTTCCTATCTAAATTACCTGTTGCCTTCGTACCTCAGCTTCTTCCAGTTTTTCTTGTAGTTTTTCTAAGGTAATTGGACTAGAAGGCCGGTCTTCAAGGCTATGAAATCTTTTTGGTGGGTGCTTTTTTATTATACTTTCCTCATTTTCTTCAAATGCGAGATCAAAAGATAATCCGCTACCTGGAAGAGAAACAGCTCAAAAAAGGAAATCATGTATAGTTGTTTCATTGAGTTATCACTAAATTACAATTGAACCAGATAAAAAAATTTCAATAGCATAGCAAGCAAAGAATTAGAGTTTTTTATATAGTGATACAATGAGTCACTTCTGAGTATTTTTAGAAAATATTAGATATAAAACATATTAATTTATTATTTTCAAATATATTGTAAAATAATACTATATATATATATATATATATATATATATATATATATATATATATATATATATATATATATATATATATATATATATAGAATTATGCAAAAATACAAAAAGAATAGTGGTTGTAGCATGAGAATCAGAATTTTTGTAGTTTTATGACGAGTATATATATATATATATATATATATATATATATATATAGATATATATATATATATTTATTTTTTTTTTTTATTCAGAAAGTGTGCATTGAAAATCATTGACGAAATATTGAATGCTAATCCTTAAATTCCAAAAATTCTTAATCAATTGTCTAGATTTCATACAATCCCAAAACTTGTGACGTGAAGTCCATGACGCAGAAAAAAAATGTCTTCTTTCTAAGAGTGATTATATTTCTTGAATCTCTATCATATATTGGATAATCGAGTTAAAATAATATTGCCCTCTCATACGCCCGACGTCCAAACAATTTGGCTTCGTCAACTCTGGACATTTAGCTATCAGTTTACTAATGAGGGGAACCACTTAAATCTCAGGACGCATACAAACAGCCAGGAACACGGTGGGAATCGAACCCACCAACTCCGTCAACGAAGACGGCATAGCGTTACCTAAACCGCTCCGCCAGGGAGCCTCCAATATATTATCATCACCAGATATTTCACAAATGGCCTAAAATACACAGAACATGAGTGATTACATTATATAACGTATACGTATACCTTGCAGCTGTCACTTGGTAACTCTATTACAGCGACTGCAATCATTTTCTTATTGGATTTATGCCTCAGTCTAAATAAGATATCAATATGAGTAGGTAGGTGAGCTCCGTCATTACAAACTTACTTTGCCTAAGTTTTTTTCTCTTGCCATACCAATTTCTAACCCATTTAACCAATTTAATGTGGCTGAAAAGATGCTCAAACCAAAAACACCTCATGAAATTTTCACATCAAAATTGCAGTACTGAGAGAAAAAAATTAAAACTTCCAAAGAGTATCTCTCTTAGATAAGCCGAACTCACGTACACATTTTCAGCCTCCTGAACGAATTTGGAGTGGCTGAAGAGATGCGCCATGGCTTAACCCTCTCGCTCACCTTGTCCTCAATTGAGGACAACCTACTTTGGTTTTTTTCCTATGAAGTGCCGCTTGCTCTTACTTCTCTGTCACATTGTTCTCAGTTGTGGACATCATATACTTCCAAATGAATATATATGCTGCCATCTACAAGCTGATGAAAAAAATATTCATGCATTTGAAATATAGGTTTCCGTAGGGTAGCTATGACAGCAGTGTAGCGCTCTAGTGTTTATTTTTTTGTTGGCTATATTCGTTAGACCATGTGTTTGAAAAGTGTTTGTTTATGTTCAAAATAAGTGTAGACTTGTTCCAAAGCAATTGCGGTAGGTGATTTTTGTGCATATTGTAATCAGCGATTTTTGAAAGTGTGCCGTACTAGTTTGAGGACATTGTGAACTAGCGGTAAAGGCAACATCTGGGTGAATAAAACAGCACTTTTATTTTAACTCTGCAAAAGTTAAATTTTATACACTTCAATACTTCCAAAATGGACGCAAAGATAATATGAATATATTTAATAAAATAAACAATGGAACATATTGATATTTTACCATTTTTAAAATATTTCTGAATTTTTTTCCCTCCATCAGCTCATGATGTCCTCAATTGGGGACATGTCATAGTGCCCAAACGGAGCATTTTCAAAATCTGAATTTAACATAAAAAAATTTCTAAAAATCATAAGTTGCATTACAGTATATTTCAGATTTTTCGCTCCAATGGTTTTAATTCGTGACCGAGAGGGTTAAATTGCCAAAAATTTTGGTGCTCAAGAAATTGATGGAAACCCCCAATGTCCACTTTCCTAACATCAACTCAATCTACGAACCAAATATCAACTCTCAAAAGTAATCATGTGTGGAGGCGCTCAAAATGTCAAAAACCCCAGAAACCATACCCAAATCCCAATATGAAAATTAGAAAAAAAAAATTATACTGACAAAGAGCACTTCCTAAGCATCAACCATGCTAACCAACAACGTACAAATTTTCTCCGAAGACTGGTTTTCTCAGATCCATGCCAAAAGCCATGCAGGGCTGAATATCGGATATGTTGGATAATCAATTGCCACATCTTTCGCCGCCTGATGAAAACTGTCCGCTGATTTAAGTTTGAAAATGCAAACATTTTTATGAAATTTTCCAAAATTTCTATTTTGCCACAAGAATAACCACAGATACTGAATTTCAGCTCATTTGGTGGGATAGGCATCGCAGGAGTTGCCAAAATGTAACGGCAAATATAATATATATATATATATATATATATATATATATATATATATATATATATATATATATATATATATATATAAAGATATATATATATATATATATATATAAATATATATATATATATAAAATATATATATAAAAAAATATATATATATATATATATATATATATATATATATATATATATATATATGGTACACTGTAACTTTCGTTACTGATTAAATGATAGCGTCTGGGGGTATCTAAAGGTAGCATACTAACATATTTTAATCGTATTAAATTCTCCGAATTCTCATAATTTTCTAAAATATGTTTCATCTGGCTGATTCCGTTCTGGATATTTTTCAAGAAATCATTGATTATTTTTCTTGTGTTGCAATTATTGGCATAATAAATTTGTATATCTCGTTTTTCTTCTTTCTTAAAGAGTGCCATTTCTCGTGAATTTTAAAACAACCTTCAATGTTTTTCAAAAATTGCAACGACATGGAATAGGTATATAATACATGGTAGATACGGCTACATGAAAATAAATTTTCTTCTACTTTGTGAATGCAAATGTATCTTGATATTTTATACCAAATTTGAATATCAAATATTTTTATGCCTATTTTTATTAGACAGAAATAATGTTATACATTTCTTAAATCAGAATGAAATGCTGTGAAGAATGATATGAGGTTGAAATAAGAAATGGCCGCCATAATAAAAATTGAAGTTGATGATTTTTGATAAAATCTGAAACGTCGGATTCTAAATCTTGAGCCAGCATCTTGTAGAGCAAACAAATTTGCTCTGAGAAGTTTCTTGATTTTTTCTATATCTTTTTCGAGAAAATAATTGAGAAATAACAAGGAAAATTGAAATTTGATTATTTTTCGAAAATCTCAAATGCGGATTTTGTTTTTGGAAATTTCTCAGCGGAAAGGTGTTAGACATATAAATACGCAACTTTGATGAACTCAACCAACTCTTACAGGCATGGTTGTCCTCGAATAATTCTGACCATTCTGTATATATATATATATATATATATATATATATTCGTCAAATTTTACTGACGGCTAGGTTAGGGCCACAATTACAATATATTATATATACTTACAATATGTAATTGTGGCCTTAACCTAGTAAAACTATACTCCTACTATATATATATATATATATATATATATATATATATTATATATATATATATATATATATATATATATATATATATATATATATATATATATATATATATTATATATATAAATATATATATATTTATATTTAAATATATATATATATATAAATATATATAAAAATATATATATATATATATATATATATATATATATATATATATATATATATATATATATATATATATATATATATATATATATATATATATATATATATATATATATAAATATATATATATATATATATTTATATATATATATATATTCATATATATATATATATATATATATATATATATAATATATATATAATATATATATATATATATTATATATATATATATAATATATATATATATATATATATATATATATATATATATATATATATATATATATATATATATATATATATGCAATCTAAACTCATCAGTTGTTTCATATACTAAAACCTGAGTGTGATTTTAATGGTGTATAAAATAATTCAACTGAACTCGATAATCGATGTTGAGAAAAATTCTTAATGCATAAAAAAGTTGCAGTTATAGGTATGGAAATTATTTGCCTCCCTTCCGCGAGAATTGTAGTTACTCTGATCGATAAAATACGGCTGAAACATTATTTTCGTAACAATTGTTATTTGACTATTTTGGTAAATGAATCACTAGTCGTGAAAAAATATTGATTATTCTTCTGAGCGCTTCGTGTTCCATTAGTTCAGGTCCGTATTCAAATGAGCTGAATATAACCTCGAATTTTCATATTCAAAGGTCACTTGGGGTATTTTCCAAGAAGCTGATGATTATTCAGAAGTAGCTGAGAATAGAATAATTTATTTTATCATTTTGATTAGTTGAAAACATGCGATTGAATGTGGAACTATAAGACACATTCCTTGGAGAAAAAAGGCGCTAGTTTGAAGGAAGATGTCGGAAAATTAAATATTGTGCAGTATAAGTTTTTGAAGAAACCTCCGATTTCGTTTATAGTCTTCGTCTATTATCAAATCTTTCAGAAATCGTCTATAAGAAGGACCATCAAAACCTTCAATTATTTTCCATTTGGATCTCGAAATAAAACTGAATTTCTATATACAAATTTTACCGATTATGTCAAAAATATAACAAGTTCGGAAAATACGGTTTTTTTGGATGAGTAGACAAAAGTGCAGAAAGTTTTAAATCTTATTTGTATTGAATACTGAAGGTCAAATAGAAGATAGATACTAACAGAAACATTCTGATTCTTATTTATATTAATATTTATATTGAAATTCGAGCAACTGATATCGCTGCTGCTTTCCGTAGTTTATTGAGATAATTGCGACCAAAAATCATGAGAACTTTCATAAATCAAAATGTCAACTAATTTCGTATTTGTGGAATTCTGGACATTGTCTATAAAGTATCTGAAACAAAAATACAAAGAAAGAAACTTGATAACTTAATAGCAAGTTTAAGAAAGAAAAGGAAGTAGCTGAAAAAATTAAATGCAATAGATTAGTAGGATTGAATGAAAGTATCTAAAAAAAGAATAAAATGGGAAACTGTTGACACTTGAGATGGTGGAAGATATTCAACTAACCGAAAAGTCGTGTATATTAATTGTATAATTTTATATTTTTCATTAGTTTCTAAATTATTATTTACTAATCCCATTTTATTCTTTCATTATTTTTTGGATACTTCCATTTTCCTACTAATTTATTGAATTTAATTTTTTTCAGCTATTTTCCTTTTCGTTGAACTTGCAATTTACTCATCAAATTTCTATCTTTTATTTTTTGTTTAGATACTTTATAGACAATGGAAGTCCAGAATTCCACAAATGCAGAAGAAATATTGTCCAAGCCATTCAAACTAACAGTCAACTTATTTCATGTCAAATAGCTGTCAGCTGTTATTTCACTGCTATGGTATGATACCTACCAAGATTTTCATATTTACAATTACAACAACGATCTGATTCTTCCCGGTCTCGTCCGGAAAAAAGCTACTCTCTCAAACAAAAAAAAAACTGTACGGGAAGTAGGTACTTCCCGAACGGTTACCGAAAAAAGGATTTTTACGATCATTTTTCACAACCATCCATTCAGAATGAAACTGTTTCAAAAATGATTAGTATGCCGAATAGTAACAGAAGATATAATTAAGTGAAGAAATATAATAAAAATTGATTGGGCGGCCAATACTTGTGAAAATCTATAACAATAATGTAAATTAAATTTCGGTTTTTGATTTTCTTCATCTTGCGCAACACATTGTTGACAAGAGGTAGGACTACTGGCAGCCCTCTTCTTGAAGGTGAAAATAACGAATTTTTCAACTTATCAAGAAAATAATAGATAGCTCACTCCACGGCCGTAGCCAAGGGGGCGCCAGAGGGGGCTGAGCCCCCTCTGGAATTATTTAAGCCCCCTCTAGAAAAGATAGGTACCAGAATTATTACAAACCAAAAATGTTTATATCTGCTTTGAAACATAAAACAAGCCTAGTTACAAACAAATCTACCTAATTGTAAAACTGACTTGAAATTATCTTTTAACCCGCAAAACATGTTCACGTTTTTATCCTAAAATAAAATAGTGGCTACTAGCAGGGTAGCCAGATTTCAGAGCCGTGTCGCACTTTAGACGCTGATTTGTCGCCCAAAAGCGCAACCGTGGTTGCGACATGTTAGCGTTTTTGCATATAAAATTCACTTATTCTATCGCAATCATGATTTTTTCGCAACAGCACGAAAAAATAGTGCACCCAATATGTTGCCTACTCGTCCAAAAAATAACGAATATCTTTATTTTTATATAAACTGTACACAACACATCATCATCATCTTTGTCTGTGGTTGAAGTTGTGGATTGGTTCTGCTACTGATACATATCCGAATTAAATTTTGCACACATAGCTTTGCTAGGCTCAAATTCTTTATAGCAAATCTCATTTATTGCAAAGTGAGATCTACTAGACACGACTGAATTCAACATTTTCAGTATCGTTTTGTTTTAAATTTTACATTCAACAATATTCATCAATGAAAATATCCTCTCCACGAAAGCATTGGATGACGGTAAGGTTCGAAGAGTAAATGCCAATAGAGGTGAATCTTTAAACATGAATTGGTAGGCTGCATTTTTTAAATCTATAAATTTCCTCCAAAAAATAATAGGGTTATCAGGGACTGATTAACAAAACATCTCTTTCCAATCGACATTTAATAAGTTTCTATATTGTATCTCTATATCAGATATTCTATTGGGAGTTATTAAATTAAGTGGCAGCTCAGAAAATTTTTATCTTCGGACTGGATTTAAAATTATAGCAGGACTAAAACTTTTTATCTGCCGAAAAACATTGAAATGCGAGGGCATGCGTTTGATTAAACCAGTTAAAAGTACTTCAAAACAATGCACACATTTTCCTTTAATTTCTTCGACCTTTCCAGAAAAAATATTATTAGCCGTTAATTCATTTTCAAACTCAGAATAATATATTTTATGTAAGTGGGAATAGGAACACAACTAAAAAAGATTAAGCTCAAACAAGTGACGAAGCAAGAGAGAGAATATTAACTTGGTTGTCTATTTATAAGCTATTTATTTCATTTATTTAGATTTTTCTATGAGAGATTTTTCATTAATTATTTTTTATTAGAATAAATTTTCTTATTTTTCCAAAATGTTTTTTAATAATAATAATCGTTCTTCAGTATACTTTCCTAGGTAAAAAGACAGAGAACGCTGTATATTCCTGTCTTTTTTCCACGTATATTTATTTTAGTACTTTGTAAAAAACAAGCCCCCTCAAGAATTTGTTTAGCCCCCTCTAGAAAGCAGTTCGGGATACGGCCCTGGCTCACTCCATACAATCTGAAGTTCGAATAATTAATTTGAATAGTAAATCAAAGGCATATAATTAACTCAGAGACATTCATTGAAATTTTATAATATTTAAACAACTTCCAAAAATCTTTTCTTCGAAATATCTAGTGTGAATTGGAGAATTCCTTACTTAAAAATTCTATTTGAAATTATCTAAAATAAAAATTTCTAGTTTTTAATATATACGTACTTTTTTTCTGCAAATTATTCACTACGGGCTCTTCTATATCTTCAGGAAGTGCTTCCACTTCGATAGGGGGCAGTTCATTCATAATAAGTGGAGAAGGAATAATTTTTTCAATCTTATTTTGCTCAGCTTCTTCGATTTTAGTAGGCTCTTTTTCTTCTTCAGTTGCATCAGGATGCTCAACGGTTATATTTTTTGCAGCGTTACAGCCCATTTCCTAAGAAAAATTTATTAAACTTTGAATATGTTTTTTTGAATACATGAACACAATTCTCATCTCCAATAGACCATTCCAGAATGATGTCACTGACAGGTCGGCCATATTTGCTGAGGGGCAGACAAAGTTTGTTTACGGTTCAGTTGCATTGTTATTTCCGTTTGGTTAACATCAATTTTTAAGTTTTTGACCAGTACTTTTTGAGAATAAATTATACTTTCGTGATTTACAGTACTTATTATTATATTATTAAAAATGCCTTCGTTTTGTTCGGTTCTTAAATGCTGTATGAGAGCTGAAAGAGACAAGTTATCATTTTTTAGATTTCCTGCCGTTTTAACAAATCGTGGAGATTATTTGAACGCATTATCTAGTGAACGTCGTAAGGCATGGATAAGGACTTTAAAACGAGGTTCTTTAACAGAAACGCAGCTTAGAAATGGTCGTATATGTTCCAGACATTTCATTAGTGGTAAGATTCTTGTTATATTTCTATTCACATAATTCAAAATTATTCATATTCCAGGGAAACCTGCTCAATTGGAGGATAAAAATAACCCTGATTGGATACCAACTCAGAATATGGGATATTTATCTGCGGCTCCTAAATCAATATCAGATGTAACAAGATATGAGCGGACTATTAAAAGGGCTAGAATTCAAGATGATGAACAAGAGTTATGTGTTATTTCTTCTGTTGATCTTTTATATATTATTTTTGACATACCTATCTAAATTTAAAAATTTATAATATTAGTTTTATTACTCTGATAGGTATTGAACAGTTTTAAAATTTTTCATCTGGGAGATATGTAATTTTCATGGGCTTTCAAGCTTTGTACAGCTTTCAACTGCTTAGTTGTGTAGTAGCTATGAGTTTCCACTAAATAACCTACTAAATCCAGCATGGTCACAGTGGGTAAATCAGTTTGGGACGTCAAACATTCACTAATTGTGAGGGTATACGGGTCAATGTTATTTATCACTGAAATTTTCTTCAAATAACGCGAAAGAACATCTTCCGATAGTGTTGTAAAATATGCACTTCGTGACAGCGACATTATTGCAATAATCTAAAAAGCAATCTCTTTCTGTTATTATTGAATACTATAAACTATGTATGAAAAAACTTTTTTCAAAAACTATAACACAAGGAGATCAAAATTGATGTTAACCAAACGGAAATAACAATGCAACTGAACCGTAAACAAACTTTGTCTGCCCCTCAGCAAAGATGGCCGACCTGTCAAAGTCACGTGTTCTGGAATGGTCTATTAAAAAGAAATATATGAATGTACAGGATGGGAAAATTTCGATGTTTTTAGAGGGTCTCGGTCTAAAATATGAAAAAAATGGAGGGCTCATAGAGATCCTTTTTTTTCGAGACAAATTTATTGGCGAATACCAAAATTTGCTATCGTCTTTTGTTTTCGAGTTATGAACAAAAGTTCGATTTTTCGACTTTTTGACAATTGTGAATATCATGGTTGTTTGTGAAGTTACGAAATAAGAACTTTTATATTCATGAGGAACTTCTTTCTCTATAATCCAGTGGCGTCGAGAAAATGCGGAAAAATGTGCAAATTCGAGTTACCTATAGTCTAAAGATGTATTTTTTTTTAAATGGGAATGATAATTGGCTGTGGTTTGGTTGGAACGGATTTTTCCTTCTTTCTTACGATGTATCATATGTCGGGTCAATTCTGATGTGTAAGTCTTCAATAGCGAAAATAATATTTAACTATATTCTTTTTGCGTTTTTCATACGTATTCCAAGGTGTTATCTATGACAGAGTAGATGTGTCCATTTCTTCCCGTCATAATATAAATTAACTTTTCGTAATCCCACTCTGTTATTCTGATTTAACGGTATTCAGATGACAATTGAAAAGTCAGTGTTAACGGCCGCCGGCCATTATAATTTCATAACGGCCAGCGGCCGTTAAGAAATCACTTCAATATTCAAATATTTATTTTAAAACATCATTCTGCTTACAATAACCACATTGAAATCTTGGTCCACATCGAGTTGGGAGAATAAACCTCTGATTTTCATTTCGCATAGGCTAATAATACATCTTCATTAACCTCCTTTACATTCTTGCTTTTACGCCACATTTCAAAATTTTCATATTCTTTGAGTTATTTTCGGCAGTTAATCAACACTCGCTGCACTGCACATGATTCTCCCAATATTTCTTAAGGAATTTGATTTTGTTCCTCAATTTCATCCATGGTCGTCGTTAAAGCGAACTTGAGAACACAAAAAACTGACGTTGTTTATAAAACTGTCAAACTGTTCCATGACAACAGAGTGCACGACGTTGGGATTTTTCTTTAGAATTGGGAGGTACAGGGTTTTTTCTTTCTTCGGAATCAAAATATAATTTTTACGGGATTACGAAAAATTTTTAACGACACACGGCCGATACGCAAATAACGGATTCGGTTAGTTATAATCCTCGGCTGCGCCTCGGATTACAATAGCGAACCTCATCCGTTATTTGCTACATATCGGCCTTGTTACGTTAATAACTATATTCAATCGGTAAAGTCAGAATGTCATACGAATATGATATATTAGAAAGCTTTATTCAAAGTAATAATAGTTGCGATATTGCATCTGAGATATATTTCAATCGCTATGTAGAAAGAAGACAACCTAATGAAGCCACTGGATTAAACAGAAAAAACTGCCTTTGGAATGTGAAAGTTATTATCTCGTAACTTCATAAACAACCATGATATTCACACTTGTTTAAAAGTCGAAACATCGAACTTTTGTTAATAGTTCGAAAACAAAAGACGATAGCAAATTTTGATTTCGCCAGTGAATTCGTCTCAAAAGAATAAATGAGAATGCGCCCTCCATTTCTTTGTATCTCGTATAGTTACCAAGATACCCCCATACAAACATCGAAATTTGCCCGCCCTGTATAATCCAAAGTTTACGAGTTTACATGAGATCTTTTGCAACTTTTTTCTATTATTGTAGGTTACTCAACAGTAAATGGTGCTACACGTAGCAATTATTTACGAACCCTTTCGTTAGTTTGTAGATACGGAAGACTTTTAATGAACAAAAAATTTGCATATTCCAATTCCGTCTTCAGGAAATTAACGGAATGAATAATTGGAAAAATGCAACATTTACTCCGGAATATAACACGAAATAGAAAGAAATTAGTGAAAAAAAGTTGCTGTATTGTATGCATTTGAGAATGGAATGAAATATTCAGGAATAGAATAGTTAAAAATGATGCATCAGACCTGCCGTAGAGTATTTATAGCTTCAATTATTTTTAAAAGATTTTCAATCTGGAAGGATTCAAAAGTTCAACAGTTTTCAACATTCATGTGATAATAAGCAATACAGAATATCCTCAAAGTTGCAAATGCTTTGAAGGCACTTATACATGTCAAGGGCGTCGCCTAGAGAATCATGTAGTCAAATGCAAAGATATCGAAGTCCTAAGTCGGAGTTAAGACTAAATCCGACGCTAGCGTTTGCGGTGTACATAATTGTAATCTTTTGTCGAATTATTCTCTACGTTGATTGGCTATTGTTATGGCCAGCATTGCTATAAATTGTGTTGTAAGGTTATATATTTTTTTGATAAACTGTAAAAGTCGAAAAACCTATAGGTACTAAAAGTTGTTTGCTTTGATACCCATCAAAATGAACAATTTTTGGTACAGATTTTTCAAATTTGAAGTTAGTTTGCTTTGCACCCACTGGAGTTAGTTTGGATAGTGATTCAAAAATCTTCGTATGGTATATAAAAGGGAATGGATTTTTCAGTTATCATTCTTGTACCTACCCATATGAAATATATTGTTCCATAGTGAATTTAAAAAGAAAAAAGTCTAGCGGAAGAAGCAGTGACAGCGATGAGCAGGATGAAAAAGTTCAAAAAAAAAGAGAACAAAATAGAAACAATATCGCATGATTCTAGGTCGGTTACCACAAAGGGATATACTGAGTCTCAGGAACTGGTTTTGGACTCTTATATTGGCACAAGTCTTTATGATGATTCCAACGTTGACCTTCCGATTTGGATTTGGATCATGATTCTTCAATAGATTACGGCAACGAAAATTACATCGGTCGATTTACTGGACGAGCGTGGTTGTTATCAACCGAAGAGAGGAAGGATTTGCTGTAAAACTGTTGGTCTCCTTCTTCGACATACAATTTTGCGGAAGGCGCCAAACATTCAAAGAGAAAATTTAATTACTCCTGGTTGGAAACGTACTCTCCAAGGTTGGCTTATTCCAGGCTCCAAAAAGGGTCCTTTTGTAAATGTTGTACGTTGTTTCCGCCCAATAGAAGCATTTTTAGAGGCCTATTGGGATAATTCATCATAAGGCCATTTTGTAAGTTCAAAGATGTTCACGAGCAGTGCAAACAGCACATGGGAACCCACTTCCATAAGGCGGCACTGGAAGCTGCTAAATCATTTCTCGGAAGTGTGCCTTTAGCATATATTATACTCCGAAGGTATTCTCGAGCACTTATACAAGCTGCGAATTGACGCGGGAGATTTGATTTTGAAGAAACACATTGAGCATGGGAAAAAGAATGCAAGCTATCGATCGGTTGATATTCAAAATGAAGTTATCAGCATTTGTGGAGAGGTCATCAGGGCAGACATTATGAAGAAAGTAAAAGCAATAGAAGCATACAGTGTGTTAGCGGACGAAACAGCTGACATTTCTGGCACTGAACAGTCATCGATAGGGCTGCGATATTTTGATGAGGAAATCAACGAAGTCTAAGGAATGTTTGTTGAGCTGAAAGGTCTGGATGCGAAATCTATTGCATACAGCATCGATTAGTTTCTGATAAAAAAGTACAATAATCCAAATAAATGCATCGGTTCTGGATTTGACGGTTGTTCGACAATGTCCGGAAAATACTCCAGTCGAAGATCTCATGGAGACTTGCGAAACTATCGCCGAGTTTTATGATTTACCGAACATAAAAAATTAAATCGAACTGTGGCAGCGATTGTGGTGTGATAAACCCAACCCAACAAATCTAACCGTTATTGATGTCCTAAAAGAGACAAAAACCTTCTTTCCTGAAACAGGAAAAGCGTTGAAAATTCTGATCGCTTTACCGTGCACAACGTGTACGGTAGAGCGATCGTTTAGCAGCCTCAGAAGACTAAAAACCTGGTTAAGAAGCACTATGGGGGAATATCTCCTCAATGGTGTGGTCATGATGAGCGTGCACAGAAAACTTATTAATGAAAACTTACAACAGTTTCAAAATAAAGTGTTCGAAAAGTTTACAAAAAACCCACGAAGATTGTGTTTTAATTAACTTAATGAAAAAAAGATCTCTTTCGACTTCTTTATTATTAAATTTTTGTAACTGTCAATGGACAATTTGATTGCCTCTAAATTCTTTCAGTTGTATTGTTATTTTGTTCTATATTTGGTACTAAATTAATTTTGTTCTATTATTAATAACTTTGCTTTCAACTGTATTCTAAATACCCTGAACCCCCCCCTGAACCACCGGCTGGCGACGCCCTTGATACATGTGTATCATACGCTATTTTTTATCATACCCGCATCATGACTTCAATAGTAATGCTCGAGATGAATTTAAGATCAGGATAATACTCTTTGTATTTTAATATATCTAATCCGGTATGTTATGGATATCTGATGTCACACCTGTTGTTCATAAGATTAAAAATGGTTGCGAATCCAGGAAAACTCTCATCCGAAATTTCGAAGCTATCCCAGGATTCTGAATCAAAATTGATATCAGAAAAATCCAGAACTTCCTATCATAGAGAATATAAAAAGTAATGGATCGGGGAGAGACAGACTGAAATTATGAATGACTAAGTGATATTAGTATCAGCGTATATTTGCAGACCTGACTGATGATATTAGACTGTGAATAGCACATAATCAGTAACTTAAACGGTCACAGCCGCAAGAAATTTAATAAAATATAGGTAGTTTTTCTTCGTTGCCATTTTTCAAAATTCTATTTCAATGATTATGTGGATAAGGGTTCCTGTAGATTTCCTTACCATCTAGGTAATATTGGATTGAATAGTACGTTATTATTAACTGAAGACGGCCACAGCCGGAGAAAAGTTTTTTTTTAAATTAACCCGTTTATTCCCGATGTTCCATAATTGGAACAACCAGAGATGCGCTCGGTGTTCCAATATTGGAACTTCACTTTTTACGTATTTTCATCATACGTCACTGAACGCTTTGATGCATTCCTTGTCTTAAGACGTTCATTAAGTGTGTGGACAGAGTGAGAAGTGTGCATTATTATTGTTAGTGCCGTCAGTTACGAATCTCAAAGTAATTTAGTACCTTATTGACGTAATCAAAATGGACGCTAGAAAGTAAGTGATAATATATTTAATATCATTACATTTTTGGGGTTATTGTTGTGCATTTTTATTGTTCATTATCATTAAATTCGAGTACTATGTTAATTATATGCCGTACTTCAATGCTATTTGTTCAATTTACAATTTTAATTGTGTTCCAAAATTGGAACATCAGGCAGAAGTGGATACGTATAGTTTTATTTAGTGTAACGATTTAAAATATGCTATTTTCAGATGCTTGACAACTAAAAAATTGATTGACATAGTAGATGATGAAAATTTCTGGCTCGCAGATAGTTCTTGTGATCCTGTTTCTACCTATTCGAGAAGTATCGAAAGAAAAAAAAAGATCCTGTTCCACAACCATATGTCATCGGTCAATACAATAAGTTTATGGGTGAAGTGGACCATATGAATCAAAACATCAATAATTATAGAATAAATGTTAGATCTAAAAAATGGTGGTGGACACTTTTCGTGTTCTGTTTGGACTCAACAATGCATAATGCATGGCAAATTTACCGCCGCCAAAATAACTGTGGAAAGGTTGATTTTCTTAAGTTCAGGCGGGAGATTAGTAACGTATATTTGAAGAAATATGACTAGCCTCCAGAAAGTGGTGGTAGGCCTAAAACTTCAAAACCTTTATTAGCCAGAGTGCATGATCAGCTAAGATTTGATGGCTTCAATCACTGGATCGTTCTTTCTCCGAAGCAAAATAGCTGCGAATAATTTGTCATAAAAATACCACAAAAACGTGTGAAAAGTGTTTGGTAAATTTGCACGAGTAATGCTTTAAAAGTTATTATGTTAAATAATATTTTCTTATTAAATATTCGGCAAAATAAATTCATTGAATTTTTTTTTACCCATACACTTTATATTACAAATGAGCTCGGTGTTCCAATATTGGAACAGAATTTTTTTTGGCAAAAACGAAATTGCACATATATTTTTTTGTAAAAACGTTGGGAGATATTCTAATTCAACTCTAGAAACGAGACAATAAACATATTATCACAATTTTTAAAAACTTGGGCATTCAAGGGTATATGAAAAACTGTATACTTGGGAAAAAACGGGTTAATGAAAGTCAAATAAATTTCATTTATCGAAAGTTTTGAGAAAGTCATGAATTTACATGTCGAAACCTTGAACTTATGCATCTCTTTCAGTAGGTGTGTTATTGCTAAAAAACTGAAAATACACGTAAATTCATATATATATATATATATATATATATATATATATATATATATATATATATATATATATATATATATATATATATATATATATAGATATATATATATATATATATATATATATATATATATATATATATATATATATATATATATATATATATATATATATATAGATATATATATATATATATATATATATATATATATAGATATATAATATATTATATATATATATATATATATATATATATATATATATATATTATATATATATATATATATATATATATATATATATATATATATATATATATATATATATATATATATATATATATATATATATATATATATATATATATATATATATATATATATATATATATATATATATATATATATATATATATATATATATATATATATATATATATATATATATATATATATATATATATATATATATATATATATATATATATATATATATATATATATATATATATATATATATATATATATATATATATATATATCTATATATATATATATATATATATATATATATATATATATATATATATATATATATATATATATATATATATATATATATATATATATATATATATATATATATATATATATATATATATATATATATATATATATATATATATATATATATATATATATATATATTATATATATATATATATATATATATATAATCTCTTGATAACTATTAGCAATAACACGCTTGCTGAATCTTAAAAAACTCGATTTTATTAAAAAGTTGACGTTTCGCCACGACATTCGTGGCTTTATCAAAACTTTTGAAAAAATTGAAATTTCTTTGACATTTATTGATTTGAAAAAATTTGAATAGGAAAAGACTACTATGTTTCACTAAAATTTTTCGGCTGTGGCCGTTCTTTGTTATTTATTACGTGCTATTTAGTCCAATATTAATTAATAAATAACAAAGGATAAAGCCACGAATGTCGTGGCGAAACATCAACTTTTTAATAAAATCGAGTTTTTTAAGGTTCAACAAGCCTATTATTGCTAATAGTTATCAAGAGATTAGAAATAGTTCACAGGCAACAACAATTCGAATAAATAATTATATATATATATATATATATATATATATATATATATATATATATATATAGATGAACTAGGTTAGAGTACTCCCTAATGGATTTTCAAGCATGCTTATTTCCATCTTCAGGGAGAATTTTTGTTGAGATTTTACAAATCGTGATGATAATCATAATTATGTTTGGGAAGGAGGTCAGCGAACAAAACTAGTAGAAAATTTGGTAACTATACGAGCATTGAAAATTGAATGTAGTTTTGAATATTGAATTGAATGTTTTTTTTTCAAACCGTCCTATTCACAGGGCTACATGCTTATATAGTTACCAAATGTTTCACTAGTTTTGTTCGCTGGCCTTTTTTCCAAACATAATTATGACTATCTTCGCGATTTGCAATCTCAATAAAGATTCTACCTGAAGATGGAAATAAACATTTCCGAAAGCTTGGAAAACCTTTAAAGAGTAGGTACTCTTTAATTTTTGCTGCTTAGTATATTATTTTCTAGGAAAATAAGAGTAAATGTCAACATATTTAATATAAGTCATATAACTCTTAAAGAATTTTATCACAAATGTATTGATTTTGTGACATTCCATTGTCCGAATTAAAGCTTCTTTTCATGTAGCCGTCAGTCAATCGACTTCGAGCTTTAACACGCCATACGAGTTAATTATAATAGTGATTCAGTTCTGTGACTATTACTTGAAACAAACAAGTGAATAGAAAAAATATCATCAATTCTACTATAATTAAAGAACCATTTATTCATTTTCTAAAGTAGGTAGCTCTTCCAAATGTTATCAACTTAATGGATATTGTCATGACCAACTCAAATTTTTGCCGTCATTTCGGAAATATAAATCTTTCTCTTTTATTTTTTCTGTGGAACACGTTGAGATTTTTCAGTCTTGTTCCATAGAATTCATAGTCGCTTCTCTATAGTGGGGTTTTAAATTTGTTATTAGTTAGTGTTCTGGTATTGGTTTTATGTTCCTGTTATTATTATAGCTCGCAGCAATTTATTTTGTTTAATTTCAGATCTCATATAGTTCATTTTGTCCAAATTATAAAAAGTCCTTTTATTCACTTTTAATAATTTTTTTTCGTCATCAGTTTTTCACTATCTTATTCAGTCTTAAAGTCTGCTATTTTTCTCATATTTATCATGTTTCTCATATTCATCAAGATAAAATAGATCAAGTTTTTTCAAACCTTCCAGTATAAATGCTTCTATAATGTATTCAGTACCTTTTATAAATACAAATATCTGCCTATTTTCCCAGCAGGCTCAATTATTGGGTTATAATTTCAGCATTTCTTTGAGTTGTTTCTCCGTAGTAGCATAAAATCTTTGATTTTTCGAAATATTTGCAATTTTATTAGAATAATATATATGATATCAAATTATATAATTTTTTCTATTCCTTGGTTCATTTTTCTATATTTGTTAGTAAAATTAATTTTTCCATCTGTTTAACCGAGCTCTTCTTCTCAGGTTTTCTCATTTCCATTTTTTGTAGTTGATTTTTCTTTATTTAAAAGAGTACTCTTCCTAATTTCCTTTCATTGCATTGATTTTTATTCCACTATTCTTTTCTTTCGGAGAAGTGATATTGTTTGTCATATTATTTTTGTTTTCTTCAGTATAGTAAATAATTTCTTTAGATTATTCTTTCGTTCCATTTTGTTTTCATCTAATTTATTTGTATTTTGTTTGAATCTTATATTCTAAGTAAGTTCATTCTTCTGATTGCTTTTGTTTCCATGACTGATAAAGAAGTATTTGAGCTATGCAATTTCAACAAATATTTCAAATTTATATTGATATTCCATGTCAAAAATTCTCAAATTCCATTTTTTTGATTAAAAAATTGAGATGGAAGTTACAACATATCAACTGAAATTTGATAACAATCGTATTGTATTTATTTGCAAGTAATAGACCAACTTTTAAATTGAAAATATAGGTACTTAAGTGATTGTTTATAGTGGAATTCTCATAAAATCATTCGCTATTATTACTAGATGTTTTTTGGAAGGAAAAACCTAATAGAAAATCAGAATATGAGCTCAGAAGTTGCTTGAATTCATGTCGGACCCGTGGGAGTAGATCGATGACAAAATTATTTTTGTACACCAGTCATCATAAGGAATAGTGTTAAAAATATTTTCAACACTAGTGTTGAAAATCTTTTTTTAAAGACAGTTTCACTGAAGTTTCTTTCTATGTTCTTCAATCTACACCAGGCGAGAAAATTAGTATATGCAATTTTGTAACTGCTGGCCCGATTTTTTTCTGGAATTTCTAGTGGTTCTTCTTGCAGCTTCTTCAATGTCCATTGGTAACAAAGCGTTACTTTTATTTGGATAAGTATTTTTATCGACTGACATTTTTTGAGCTGTTTATGAACTGTTTTTGTCACTTATTAATTACGATGGTTACCACAACCCACAACATACGCGATGCTTGTTGAAAAATCAAAAACAATTAGTGGTCAAGAGATGTCAAAAGAATGCGCTTTCGACTTTTATTTTGTTACCAAAATAGGAAAGGTATACAAAAAATTGTGTATGACATTTGTGTTAAAAGTAACTTTATTTTGTTCGTGGAGTTACACTTACAAAATGAAGTATCACTTTTAACACTACTATCATAAATACCTATTCTAGTGAAATCATCATTTTCTGAACGAATAACGATCTACCATAGGATTAAAACGTGTATTTACTACACATGTTAAGATGCATTACACTAGATATTGAAATAGAGGTCTATACTTGATCACTCCAACAAAATGTTGTATAATGCATCAGTTAATCTTTGTATCTGATGATGGTACCGAAACACATCTTGAAATAGTCACTTATATTATTGAAATTAGTATTATTTATTTTTTCAGTAATCGTTTGATTCAATCTAGAAGAATCGATCGTCCAGTTAGTTATTCTCTTTAGAAATGAAAAAATTTTGCAAAAATTTTAAATAAGAGTCATATAATGCTTGAAGAATTTCATCGATGATTTCACACTATATTCTCAAAAAGAATAATGATAATAATAATTAATTAACACATATATAGGATAAGTCAATTTCAAACAATTGGAAAGTACAACAGCATAACAATAAGATCAATACAATGGAACATTTATCTGAAAGAACTACAAACAAAAGAACAAATTAAAATCAAGGTATTGAGTATAAAACACACAATTCTATTATATACTCATATATGTTTAAAAAAACTAACTCACCTCAATTCATAATATTCGCCCAATTTCCAACTTGTCTTTCATTTGCTTCAACTAAAAAAATGAGCTACTAACTTCTCATTCATTAATCGCACATATTCCACATAAAAATCGCACTATAAACGAGGGGGAGTGCGCTTTGTTTCTGAATGATTTATCGTATTTTACCTTCACTGACTCTGCTCTTGTATTGTGGAAATTTGCCATGCGCATTCACTCATGTGTACATGCAAGTGCCATGGGAAGTCCAGGGCGAATATGTGTTTTTCATTATTGATGTGAATGATTAGGACAGCCTTACGTTCCAATAATTTCCTTTTAACATGAATATTTACATTTCTATACTGTCCGAAATAAAAATAACGAAATATCGGTTTTCTACTCAGTTTAATATTTGTAAAAAATGTCGTAATATTTCGTCTCGTCAAATAAAATTTGAATACATTACATAAAGTGAACAAGGAAAATTCTTCAATAATTTAAAAAATTATCAAACAACTTTCCAAGGAAGCTGGTTATACGTATTCAGCAACGCAAAATCTGCATTCACAATCGAACGGTGAATTATAGAAATTGTCAAGTCACCCCGACTCAAAATCTGCATACAGCTGTTTCGATCTTATTAGATCTCATCAGTGCAGCTTATTTGACCCGGAGTGAATTAACAAATTTCTAATTGTTCCCCAATACCAATAGTGGTCAGTAACACTGGACAGATAACAATCCAGAGCGCCATCTCACCAAAGATATTGGGAAACAACAATTCACCGCTTAGACTGAAAATGCAGAAATTCGTCGCCTAAACACGTACCTCCTGATATGAAGATATCTACTCTACAACAGTGGTGTATATGATTCCAAGGCACACTAACATAATGATTTAAAACCTTTGGATATACTCACGAGAGCGTGCTCCGAATATTCTAGTCGCTTAATACGCAAAATACAACAATCAAATCATGAAAAACATACTAGTTGACCATGGTCAACTTCATACATTACATAAAGTGAACAAGGAAAATTCTTTAATAATTTAAAAAATTATCAAACAACTTTCCAAGGAAGCTGGTTATACGTATTCAGCAACGCAAAATTTGCATTCACTGCTGTATGCAGAGTTTGAGTCGGGGTGACTTGACAATTTCTATAATTCACCGTTCGATTGTGAATGCAGATTTTGCGTTGCTGAATACGTATAACCAGCTTCCTTGGAAAGTTGTTTGATAATTTTTTAAATTATTAAAGAATTTTCCTTGTTCACTTTATGTAATGTATGAAATTGACCATGGTCAACTAGTATGTTTTTCATGATTTGATTGTAAAATTTGAATGTTGAGAATAAGTACACATTACTATGTGAGTGTAATAAGAGAAGCACAAGAAGAGCAATACCTATTTGAAACAAAGGGAAATATTTTGAGTATTTCACTATTCATCAATAGGTAATTCTGTTTTATATTTATCAATGAAATGTTCTCTCGTGTATGCATGGTTATAATTAATTAAGCATATGGCTTTCTTTGACGCATCTGTCAAACACGAATTGACGGCATTTTTGACAAATAAATTTAAAACATCATAGTCCAAGATCCCAGAGCCGCCAGACGTTACTTTTTTTTTTTTGAACTCGAGGGACCTACAGTTTAACGCCGGTTCCGAACGGCAAATGGGCTTGTAAACTATGTACATTACCCAACATTTTTCATCATAAATAACCACTAAATTCCGGACATTTCCTCAGAAATAATACGTATGGGATGAAGTAGTGTTCTTATGTACTTTCAGTATATGGATACCTGCTACCTTGTGCCGACGGCCAATTTCCAGGTACCAGGTGCTAAAGATGGAAAAAAACTCAACTCACTTTTCTTATTTTCTCAGTCTTGATTTTTATATATAATACTTTTTTTGAGAAACGCCGTATACTATCAAATAATGTGACAAATACCTGAAATTCGTCCAACAAATTTGATTGTTTACAGGGCGCTTAAGAACCTTAGGTTAGTTTTACTCTCACTTCATATGCATTCGCTTCAGTTGGTTTTATAAAATTAAAATTCATCATTTTAATTCATTAGGGATATATTTTTACTGAAAAGGTTTAAGGTTAATCCAAACACAATTCTTATATAAAAGGAAAGATTCTTTTTTTCTGACTTTTCATATCAATTATAGTTGGTGCTCAGAAACTGAGAAGGATGAAGTGCTATTTTGATGAATTCTTATTTTCAGTGAGATGATTCCTACAGGGACATAATGATTTGTTCATATTGTGTGGTACTATTTCATAAATTCTTCTCCTACCTGACAATCTAAAATCAGAACTCCGTAGTTTCAAGTAATATTCTTTGTTTGGAGTTACACTGCCAGAATGAAATTTAACATTAAATAATTTCAAAAATATACAAAACTTACTTACCTATATATATATATATATATAGGTAAGTAAGTTTTGTATATTTTTGAAATTATTTAATGTTAAATTTCATTCTGGCAGTATATATATATATATATATATATATATATATATATATATATATATATATATATATATATATATATATATATATATATATATATATATATATACATCGCTTTGTGACTTTGCCTTTTGTTGGTTCCCTTACTTTCGAACTGAGAAAGATCCTTTACAAGGTCCCGAATCTGAGAATTGCTATTTGTAATATTCTGACAAATAGGAATCTGTTTTCTCATGTGAAGGATAGAGATGACGACCTTTGTAGGACCAATATAATTTATAAGTTTAATTGTAGTTGTGGGGCTTCCTATGTGGGACAACCTTCGCAATCACTAAAACAGCGGATATCATTACACAAAAGTGACATTAAACTAAGACCGAATAGATGTGCTTTGGCTAGTCATGTGGATAAAACTGGACATAATATCAATTTCAGTGAGCGGAAAATTTTAAAGACAGAGGTGAATTACAAGAAGAGAGTTTTCATGGAGATGTGTTTCATATGTGATTTACGTGAAAGGATTAATTTTAGAGACGATATTGGTAATCTTAGTGGAATATATAAATATGTTTTAAGTTTAGATAAATCCTCCCTGAATGCTATTTAATATTTAGTATCATATTTTCTTATGTTCATAAATTAGCTATACCTTCTTCATAGTATTGTTATATTCCTTTCTATGAAATTGTCCACATGCGCGGGTTACTGATAATACAATGTGGCTTGACAGTCATCTGGGTTTATTATTGTTTTTCGTGAGGTTATGTTTGGCTCCTCGCTTCGAAATTATTAAATTAATAGAAAATTTTTACTCCAAAAACAATGAGCTGTTGTAGAGTTGTGTCATGTTATGGGCCTTACAACCTAACTGTTTGTAAGTATTTGATTAAATTTTGGCATTTGTTTTTGAGTTTCAGTCAGATTTTTATACCATTTAGTTGATATTTCGAGCCCATTTATTTCTGTTTTTTTAGCTTTATTCTCGTTATTTTAACATGTTTTCGGTTTTAAATGAGTTTTTGTTGTATATTCCTTGTAAATTGCAGGAACTAGAGTTCAAAGAAACTGTTGTATACATGTAATTTTGTTGTTTTATATATATATATATATATATATATATATATATATATATATATATATATATATATATATAAGACGAACTGTTTCGGTGTAACATTCTTTGTCATTCTTTTTAAATTGTAGATGTCCTGAGGAAGACTCAATAAAAAAGTCGAAACGTCGACTGAGACAAATTTGGTTGTTTAGATCATGACTCCTTGCCGAATACCCAGCTATAATTAATATATTTTTAAAAACCATCGGCAGTTACTTACTTAATTGTATATATATATATATATATATATATATATATATATATATATATATATATATATATATATATATATTAAAAATTAAATAATAAGAAAACAACTTGTCTAAAAACCACAAAATGAAAATAACTTTTTATTCGACTAGTTTCGCCTGTTACAGCATTATCAAGACTGAATACATAATTGCAAAGACATCGCTTGAAAATATACCTAAGTATTTCGGTTCGGTACCTGGGGGTGGTAAAATGTAATCGATGGGTCCAAGCTATCAGAGATTTAACAGTGGGGAGTGGTTTAAGTCTAACTGGTCATTAAGAAGAATGTAATTATGGGATTTTTGGATCTTGTTTATTTCCATGGCTTCCAGGAAGTTCATTATCATACCTTTATCACAGTAATGATTCATCGTCCATCGAATTTATATATATATATATATATAAATATATAGATATATATATATATATATATATATATATATATATATATAAAATCACTCTCAGATCATATATGACAATAAGAGCGAGTCAACCTTATTAAGTTACGATTTGAAAGACCACAATGGCTTTATAAACGCTTTTTTCTCTCTTTCTTCCTATTTTGTTTTGGAGTCGTTGCTAGTATCAACTTAGGCCTCTTTTATCGTTACTGGGGTGAGGGTTTGTAATTCCTTTTGGTGGATGACATGCTAGGTTGGGTTTGATTTGTCCGTTTCATGTTGGGCAAGTCTAACTCTCTTGGATGGACTGGATAAAGGTTACAGCTTTCTTGATAAGTTGGTTCTCAAGGATTTTGGCTTTTCTCATTTCGTTTTCAGTCCTGCATTCGATCTCTTCCTCAGTAGTTCGGATGTTTAAGTCCCGATGTGAATGGTTGTTTCTCATGTAGTAAGGGGCATTTGTAATTATTCTGAGGCATTTATTTTTATTTGTTATCCTCTTCGAACTTGTGGAGTCTCTTTAACACAATTTTCTCGAGGACTTTGGAAGCCTGACTCAGCAAACTTATGGGTCTATGGTTTTCTGACTTTTTGCGATATTTCCCGGGTTTCGGGATGGCTATGACCTTAGCTTCCCTCCACTGGATTGGGAAGTAGCAGTATCTCAGACAAGCGTTAACATGGCAAGTAATTTGAGAGTTGTTTTCTTGGGCATATTCTTCTAGGCAACATTTGTGATTTCATTCAGACCTGGGGCTTTTTTGTTCTTCAACTCCTTGATTATCTCTGCGAGGTGTAGCAGGATGGCTCGATTCCCTCGGGCTGGCAAGAATTTATGGTCGAGCTAAAGTTTTAGGCGTCCAGGTTTAAGAGATCTGACTCTTCTCCATCAGTTTGTTTGTTGTCAGTGAACTTCTTTCTGATGCTATCTGCGAGTAGTTCGCCCTTCTCTCCATCGCTGTAGACGAATGTTGTGCCATCATTTAGTGGTTTGTCAGCTGTGTCACCCCTTTTAATTTTTTTCTGAAACCATCCAAATACTGCGGTGATCTTCATCCAGTCCTAAGAAATTCCTCCGATCGATAACTCAGGTGTTCCTTGAGTTTAGTTTTTAAGAGATTGTTAAACCTACTCTCTACGGCTCTGTCGTTTTGGGCATCCTGTTGTTTGGGCTGTCTTTCTTGCTTTCAAAGTTCCACTGGTCCGTTTTAGCTTTTGTAAGTTTTGTAGATATTCTTATGGCTTCCTGTATTTCCTCTGTGAATCGCTCGACTTCTTGATCTATGTCATCTGTTGAGTTGATTTCTTCCACCATCCTGGACCTAGTTTTGAGCAATGCTTTGGATTGGTTAGAAACCATTTTTCTTATGTCCTTGTATTTCACACAACGCTCATGTTCAGTTTGACCAAAATGGTGTTGTTGTCGAAACTCAGATCTGCCATTACCTCAATGGTCAGTGGAATGTGTACGTTTTTTGTCAAAGCGATGTCCAGGATATCTGGTCGTCCCGTTACTATATAATGGGTAGGGGTTCTTGGGGTGAGAAGTTGAATGTCATTATTTTCCTTGTACTCTTTGAGGACTTTTCCAGCTTTATTGGTGTTGCAGTGTTGCAGCCCTAGCAGATATTCTTTGCATTTAAGTCTCCCATAAGATTGAATGGCATAGTTCTATTTGTTAATGAGTCTAGATCTACTGTATTGAGTACTTTATTCGGAGGACAGTAATCTGACGTAACTATGATGGACTTGTTGCCCAGTTGGATCACAACAGAAGTGTTCGCAACAGAGCCCAACCCGCTGTCGACTTTATAGTGTTTTATGTTATTTTATGCATTTGGATGCTGAGATTTTGTCTTTCCGGCATTCTAGTGATTGGTGGGCTTCACGCACTGCGTGCATCTAGGTATTGCAGTGCAGCTGCTCTGGGCGTGTCCGAAGTTCTGACATCTAAAACATTGGGAGACGAAAGACTTTCTATGTTGGGATTCCACTACGACACGTAATTGCTGGACATCGAACTGTTGGTACATTTCTTTTTCACTTTTAGGTAGGGTGACCACTACCAGGGGCATTGGGATCTTTTTACCATCTTTTACCTTGAATATTTTCGCAATGGAATTTGAATGGAATCCCTTTTCTTCAAGATACTTCTTTACTTGTTCCATCTCAGTAGGTTCGGGCACGCCTCTGATCACCACATGAAGAAGTTTTTCTTCTGGTGGGTGTGGTGTTCGATCTTGTTTTGAATAAACAGTTTCACTGTCTTTTGAAAGTCCAACTTTATGCCGTCAGATGTAGTTTTTGCCTTGATGATGTTAATTTTATTATCATTATGTAAAGTGGATACCATGTTCCATTTGCTCTTATTACTCAACACGATAGGTGGAATCCTCTCTCTTTTCGCAAATGTAGACTCTACTTGGAAGCCTTACAGCTGCCTGATTTTCGAAGTTGCTATTCGTTATCATTTTGTTGCTTTCAGCTGAGTATTTTTTCACGGATTCCAGTTTCGAACTGTTCTCGCATATAGGTTTTGGCCTGTTTTGTTGTTGTTTTTTTTTTCCTCTTTTGTGTTTTGGAGGTAGTCTGATATTCCTCTTCTGAGGAGCTATCTGAATTGATCAGATCCTCAAGCATTTGCCTTTCAGTTTGTTTAGCTATGAAATCGTTCAAAGTTCTAGTCAGTTCATCAGTTATTTATATATTTATATATATATATATTTATATATATATATATATATATATATATATATATATATAAATAAATATATATATATATATTAATAATTTAAAATTAAATAATATTAAAAATATACACCACTTACTTTCATATCTATATATATATATATATATATATAGGTAGGTAAGTTGTTTATATTTGTGAAATTATTTAATCTTAAATTTGATATATTAATAATTTATGATTAAATCATTTCAAAAATATACACAACTTACCTACCTATGTATATATATATATATATATATATATATATATATATATATATATATATATATATATATATATATATATATAGGTAGGTAAGTTGTGTATATTTTTGAAATGATTTCCTTACATTCCTTAAAACGAACTCTTAAGAATACATTCCGCCAACTTCTTCAGTTTTGTGGTATGTTAAGTTTGTTGTTTATTTTGGCCTTATAAGTACTTATTTATTGATCATTGAATCTGTTTGTCTCCAGAGTATTCTGGATTGGGAAAATTATTTTAATTAGTTTAGAGTAACGTTGAAGAACATATTACTCATTAATGTATTAATTATTAGTATTATTTGTTATTGTATTGACATAGGTTTAGTTCTATATGCAAGATGCGATGCATTTTCTTTTCTTTTTCATTCTGTGAATGCTATTTTGGATGTCATACCTGTCTGTATTCCGTTTCCAAATAAATAAATAAATAAATATTCACAAAAATAACAAGAATTCATATTTTGTTCTCATTTTTATCACATACATATCCTACTGCAAAATTATATTGATTTTATTTCACATTTATAACTCATGTGAGTATAATAGTTGTCAAATCATAAGCAACAGGTTTGTTTAAAATCAATTTTATTATCTAAAGAACTCTATCGAAGTCAGATGCATTAGAAAAGCAGATATTCAAAGAGTATCCAGTTTGAAAAATCTACTTATTCAATCAAAATTGTTTTACCAAATTCGAACCATTCAAGTTGACATAAGAAACTATCTACCTAACAACTTTCAAATCTATATTATTTCGTCTATTGCGTAAATAAGATTTATTCTCTTCTTTTGGGGGTCAATAAATCAATTAGTACCAAAACCAATCCAATCCAAGATATCATTCGAAGCTACTTACTTACAAGGTTTCAAACCGATTACTCCAAAATAGCGCCATTTACCGTGTGAACAAGATTTATTTTCTTTCCCGGGAAGGTCAACCAATTTTTCCCAAAAAAGATTTCGTTCAAGATATCATATGAAACTACCTACTCACTAACTTTCAACTCTATTTCTCCAAAGTTACACCCTTTATCATGTGAAAAAGATTAATTTCCTCCTCCGGGGGGACAACCACTCAATCAATTCATACCAAATGCAATCCCATCTAAGATATACGAAACTACCTACTCACAAACTTTCAAACCTATTGCTTCAAAATTGCATTATCGTGTAAACAAGATTTAGTTCCTCCTCCGGGGGGTCAACCCACCAACCAATGCATACCAAAAGCAATTTCATTCAAGATATCATACGAAATTACCTGCTTACAAACTTTCAAACCTATTGCTTTAAAATTGCGCCGTTTATCGTGTAAACAAGATTTGTTTCCTCCTCCGGGAGGTCAACCAATGCGTAACAAAGGCAATCCTATCCAAAATACCATACGAAACTACCGACTTACAAGCTTTCAACCCTATTGTTACAAAATTACGGCCTTAATCGTGTAAACAAGATTTATTTCTTCCACCGGGGGTCAGCCCCCAAACCAATTCGTACCAAAAGCAATATCTTCCAAGATATCATACGAAACTACCTATTTACAAACTTTCAACCCTATTGCTGAAAAATTGCGCCCTTTATCGTGTGAACAAGTGTAAAATACTAAAGCTCTTACATACATACAAACATATATATACAGTGCTTTCATGATGAAAGGAACAAATTCATTAAAAAATTAGGTTTCTATTTCATGTTTAAATCCTCGGACAGGTCGATTAGTATTTTTATTTGGGCAATTTTCGCAATAAAAATTTTGTATACAGGGTGTCTCATTCAAGAGCTATGGCTTTGTCATTAGTTTTTTTAAAGGTAATACCCTGTATATTATTTCACTTTACAATTCTACGATAAATTCTTATCACTTTTTGTGAACATACCATATGCCTCAACTTGATGGATTCCCAGATTATAACGGAGATAGTGGAGCACCTGGAGATTTAAAATGTGGATTAAAAGTACAAAAAAAAATTTAGGTAAACATTGTCATTAAATCTGAAGAATGAAATTTCACATGTACCATCTGAATTCATTCAGTGGTGCTGTATAGTCCGCAGTTTTCACGTTTTTAACGCTCCAGGCACTACACTACTTCATTGTTTAAGAAAATGCAATTACTTGAGAGAGAACGTATTGAAGTACTTATGATGATTGGTTTTGGAGATAGGGTGCGTTCACAAGAAGAAGTCTGCAATCTATTCAATGAAAATCATCCTGATCGTCCGCCAATTACTAGATTGAATCAAAATTCAGGAGATACGGCCACGTTAGAGATTTACCTAAAGGAAGACCACCGAGAGTATCTGAAGAAACAGTGCTGAACGTTCTACTAGAAACCCAAGATAACCCTCATACATCCATTACTACAATTCCCAATAATTTTCAATTTATCAGTAGGGTCCGTGCATAAAATACTTAAGGTAAATAAGTATCATCCCTATAAAATTAAGCTGGTACATGAATTATTAGAAGACGATTTTGACCGCAGAGTACAGTTTTGTGAGCAGATTCTTGAAATTCATAATCAACATCTAAATTTCATTACAAACATAATTTTTTTCTGATGAAGCCACCTTTACTTTAAATGGCCACGCCAACAGACAAAACTGTAGGTATAGGGCGACCGAGAATCCTCATTGGATGCAAGAATGCCACACACAGCGGCCTCAAAAAATTAATACATGGGCAGCGATTGTTCGAAATCGTATAGTTGGTCCCTATTTTATTGAAGGAACACTAAACGGAGAGGACTACTTGAACTTTCTCCAGTTCGAACTCATTCCGGCTTTAGCTGTTTTGTTTCCTAACCCACAAGATCCTGACATACCTAATAACGAGATATGGTTTCAACAAGATGGGGCACCTCCTCACTATTCAATCGCTGTTCGACAATTTCTTGATGCAACTTTTCCCAACAGATGGATAGGACGGAGAGGTCCGATTGAGTGGCCGCCAAGATCACCGGACATAACCCCATTGGATTTTTTCTTATGGGGTTATTTGAAGTCTAAAGTTTATTTGAATAGACCAAATAATATTGATGATCTAAAAGAGAGAATCAGGCAGGAAATAAGACTTATCAGTCCAGAAGTAATTGAAAATGTGCAACGGGAAACATTGAATCGACTTCAAAAATGTCTCGAAGTAAACGGACAACAGATTGAACATATGTAAAAATTGATTTAGTAATTACATTTGTGTGTTTTCATATCGTACCTCTCATTACCCACTATCTCCGTTTCTGGCAATCCATCGAGTTGAGGCATATGGTATGTTCACAAAAGTGATAAGAATTTATCGTAGAATTGTAAAGTGAAATAATATACAGGGTATTACCTTTAAAAAAACTAATGACAAAGCCATAGCTCTTGAATGAGACACCCTGTATACAAAATTTTTATTGCGAAAAATGCCCAAATAAAAATACTAATCGACCTGTCCGAGGATTTTAACATGAAATAGAAACCTAATTTTTTAATGAATTTGTTCCTTTCATCATGAAAGCACTGTATATATATATTAAATTTAGTTTTTGGTGCTAAGCATCATAAAAAGTCATGAAATGAAAAATTAACTTCATTTTATAAAGTGAAAACCTGCTAGAAAAAATTCATTCGATACTTGTTTGACACATAATTGACAAAATGATTTGAACGCATATATAATTGACAATGAAATATAAACTTCTTATAGTGTCAATCACCAAAGATGTGGAAAATAATGTATGATTCAAAATATATTCCTTCCAAAAACTCTCAGAATTGAAATATTGATAGGAATACATTTAAACATAAATGTATTATAAGGATTCATGAGTTTTAGCAATACACATTTATCATTTCAATTTTTCATGAATTCTAACTGGATACAAACTAAAATAATCTATTCACCTGCATAAGTCATTTAATAATTCCCTATTGTCGCCCGCATTATGAACCCGTTATATTATTATTACTTTCCGTTAATCTGAGTAACCCATCCTATATAATAATAGACTTGTTCGGTGTTATGTACGATATTTTTCTATATAATTGTTTCAAGCCAGAGTATCATTTTATAGTAGATAATTTCACCTGTTTAGATAATGCATTATTCTAAAATAGGTGGTTATATTTTTTATTCTTATGTTCTTGATTAAGAGATAGATATGTATTCTAAATAATTCAAATAGTTATTTATTTTACTAGGCGCAGAAAAGATTTAATGCCGTGGCGGGGGGTTCAGAGCATTCAGTCTGCTCTTCTGCTATATGTAACATAATTTTTACTCCAAATTTATCCCAATAATAAGCAAATTCGACTACTTCATATTTAATAATCCTGGTTTTGTTGTTAATTTTGAAGCATCATTATTACAACTATTACTAAGACTAATCGAAGGTTCAAGTTCATGTTCTCCTAAAATGATAACGGCCACTTTCTTTTTATTTTCAATGAAATAATCTATGTATCCCTTAGCAACAATATTACTTTTACAGCCTCCATGTTGCTTTATAGTCGAAATATCTGCTCCTGAATCTGCAAGATATGAAGCTGATGATCGCCGAAAGCAGTGACCCGTATATTGAGTAGGATCAAATAATTTTAAATAGAAAGCAATGTTTTGTGGTACAATTGCGAAAGTATTTATGTTAACAGGCTACCCAGATAGCACGAGACGTCTTTAAGATGTCCGTTTTATACCCTATCTTAGTCTGAACGTCTTAGTCCCTGAATAAGACGTCTTAAAGATGTTCTTCTTAAGACGTTCTAAAGATATCTGATTCTTACGTCCTAAATACGTCTTAAAGACGTCGCAATTGTGTATATAAATGAAATTAAAAAGAATAGTATAGTATATAGTATTTTATATGTACCTGATAAATCTTCTGAACCATATTTGTGGTTAACTGGCCAAATAACAAAATAATAGCTATATTTAATATTTGTTGGAAATAAAGAGGTAAACCAAAACCATATTAAAAGGTAGTTTATGTACTATAAAATACTTTTCTAATTATAATCATGAAAATACATCAATAAACATAAGATTATCTGAATTTTTTTGGGTTGGTACATAGTAAGGGTTTCATGACTTTCGGTTGGCAACTCTGTTTCTGTCTTTGCGCTGGTGACATGACAGGTGACATTAGCCATAACGGCCATTACCATGCTGGATTTTTGAAATTGAGTTTGTTTCCATTGGTTTGTGAATTTGTGTATAATTGTTGTTAATTTCTCAGGTAAGTCTAATGCTTCTTTTTCTGTGATCGATTTTATACAAAGAATGTAAATATTAAATTCCCATTGAACACTGAGGATGAACTGGCTGCTTTAGAGAGTATTTTAGACAGCGAGGATGATTTCCAACTATTGGTAGTATAACTGTATAAATCCAAACTGATGTATAACAGGTGACATTTTCTATCATGCAATATGTTGAGTTGATTACTAAACTGTTTCAGGTCCTTGATTTTGCAAACATTGGGGGAACTAATATCTACAATTTTGTGAAGAGGGTTCTATCTTCCAGCATGACCAATGAAATGGCACTTAAATATAGTTGGCTGGGGAGAAAGAAGAAGATCAGTTTCTCGAAAATGAATATGGCAAGAGTTATAATAAGTATGTTTAAAAAAATTCAACATCTTCATAGTATTTGATAATTGATGGTTATATATTTTCTAGATGCTGCAGAAAAAGCTGGAATATCTAAAAATAGAACAGAAACGGAAGTAGCTATACAAACGTGGCTCAAACGGGCGACTGACAAAGAATAGTGCTTTGAATAAACAATAAACAACTTAAATTGTTATCATTAAGTAATGTCCAATATATAAATAATAAATAAGAGTAGGTACATTTTATTTAAATACCTACCATAGGTAGGTATCCCCAAACCCAGTTACACATGACGTCTTTTTCATACCTTTTGTAGGTCTGTATGAGACCAAAAATGGATCTTATGAAGATGTCTCAAAGACGTCGTTATTTTTAACATACGGCCTCTAAGGGACGTCTTTCAGACGTATTTAGGGCGTACATGGACGTCTTGAAGACGTAGTCAACGTCTAAGAAATATGTCTTAAAGACGTCTTATAGATGTCCTTGTGCTATCTGGGTATGTATGAGCCGTTTTTATATACCAGGAAAAATCGTCCATAGACTGTATGACGAGAATATTGCGGGACAATTTGGATCATGTTCAGTCCTTTGATGCCTCCGGAAGTTACAAAAACTTCATTTGATATTTTGGTTTTTGTATATAATACCTATGGAAAACTTGCTTCATCCTTAATATTTTCTGAATGCAAATTGCAAAGTTCTACTTTCCCACATGCTACAGCTAGTAAAATAATTAGTGCAGTCTTTAAAAACAAGTTAATGAAGTCTATGGCATGAATAAGTTCAATAAATCTTGTTTACACCACAGAAGGCGCAACTTTGTAGCAATAGTGTTGAAAGTTTGTATCTAGGTATTTTCGTATGATATCTTGAATGGGATTGGCTTTGGTTCGAATTGGTTGGAGGTTGACCTCCCGGGGTAAGAAATAAATCTTGTCTGCACGATAAAGGTCGCAATTTTGGAGTAATACGGTTAAGAGTTTATAAGTATATTTTCGAAAGACATAAATTGCTTGGAGGTTTGACCCCTGAAGGAATAAATAAATCTTGTTCACATAATGAAGGGCATAATATTAGAGCAATAGGATTGAAAGTTTGTCTTTACTTTAATGTCCTTTGGAATTTGAGAAAATTTTCAACTATTCGTTCGAATTGGATCTGATTGAAAGTAAGTATGAGTTTTATTATTAACACCATCTGAGATAAGAGACCTAGCGTGAAATGTAGAATTGAATATTTCATCAAATAAGTCAAAAACTGTATATTGAAAATAAATGAAGCCGTCAACGTTATGGTTATTCGATGTTGAAAGCTTCCCTGAAACTAATGAAAAACATTGGTTTAATCAGAATATCCGAAGTTACCCTTTTTTTCAAATGGGAGTCAGATGGTTTTTATGCAAGAAAATCTCGTTCTGTATTTGAGCTCGAAGGACTATACTAGAAATTATCTATTATGGACACATTAAACACATCAAAATAAAAGTCACTGCTTTTCATTCGTTCATTCAAAGGTTGTTCACTATTCCATTATCAGAAACAAATTTCAAACTGAAGTTAATACAATTAAATTATTAGCTGCCAATTACAGTAACAATGAAAGTTTTATCGATAAGCTCATTGGAAAAAAACGAATAAGGAATCTGTTGCATTCAACATACCATACGCAAACTATTATTTGAGTAGCAAAATTTGTAACAGACTATCGAAAAATAACGTTAACACAACTTGTACAAATAAAAGAAACTTGAAGTCATTTTTGGTCAATAGTAAAGGAAAATCTAACATCGGAGGAACAATGGTGTTTACAAAATATTTTGCGACGAATGTCCTGCTTTCTATATTGGACAAACAGGAAGGAATTTAAACATTCGTGTTGGAGAACATAAAAAGTCAATTTTGAAAAATATAAATACCACTGGCTTTTCCGAACACTGTTTAAAATTTAATCATTTTCTGGATGTCAGCAAAACCCAATTGTTGCATTCAG
Source organism: Cynegetis impunctata (assembly GCA_030704885.1). Lineage (NCBI taxonomy): Eukaryota > Metazoa > Arthropoda > Insecta > Coleoptera > Coccinellidae > Cynegetis > Cynegetis impunctata. The sequence goes on along the minus strand of JARQZK010004511.1, from coordinate 55,695 downwards.
GTAATGAAGGAAAGCGCCTTGACCTTCTTGAAATTCTCGAAAGAAGTTCTGCACAAAACAGTAAATTAACCCTTGTAAACGAACAAATTGATTTTCAGCTATTATCTTTACTATTGTCTGTTTTATAAAACAAGATGTAATACTCTCCTGATAATGACTTCATAACTCGAAACATGTCGACTATCCTTTACTGCTAAATACAGTATCTAATTATTTCAATATAGTGAAACTTAAGTCAAGTGTGTTTTATTTTGAAGTTAAAACTTTATTATTATTAATTTTACGAAACAAGGAAATTGTGAAGACTTCCAGAGTATTAAATAATAATGAATAGAGAATTATTATTATTCACAATTCATCATAAATATTTCCAATAAGTAAAAATTTCCTGTTGTAGTTTGTAGTTGTAATGTAATAAAACCTGTTTTGTGTAATTTTGATTCTAACTAGGCAATAAAAATATACCTTTTAATTTTTCAAGTTTCTCTAAAATGCCGCCCGCATTTAATGTCATCTGTGAAAAACTTTTTTTTGGGTTATCTAGAAAGAGCAATATTTGTTAATTTTCAGCATGAAGAAAAATAGAGCAAAGCAAATAGTTTTTCCTATTTTAATTCAAGTTTGAGCGATATTCATTATTCCAAATTCAGTTTGCTGAGTATAAATTATCTTCTTTTTGTGAAAAGTTCGTCGACATAAGTAGTCGTGAGTTGTAGTTTATATTCAGATCAAAATGATTCCTTGATGGATTATTTTTCATTGTCGGGAATTCATGAATAACTCAAGTTGTAATTATAATGAGATCTTCAAGAATATCAACAATTAATTTCCATAATTATTAAAATTTCCCATTTAACAGCACTTACGATATGCCATAAATGTATAATATGCTTCTTATCCACATTGAATAATTAGATTTGGAATATGATCCAAAGTAATATGCAAGAATATGTGAAATAAAAATATCTCGAATAATTATCCTGAACTGTTCGTTTGAGGTTAAAATGCAATTTTGATATTGTATTCAACTATCATTTTAGCTATTTTTTCGATAAGAGCCCGGTATGACTTGGGATATGAATTCTCAAACATACAGAAATGGGAAAAATCTTGAACAAAAAATCTCTTTCGTTCTGAATAAATATCATATCAAAATTATATACACTTCCAGGATATTTTTTCCAAATAATATGGTTTGGGTGTTGAATATAAGTTATTTCATTCAATCTATCTTCCAACAATTTCGTGCGATTCTACGCTTTTATTAATATTGCAAACCTCATGAGACCCTCATTTAAACACACAAAAATCTACCATTCTCATATTTTTCCAAGAGAACAGTTCTTCAGTTCAATGATTCGATATATATCTCATAGACATTTCAATATTATCCAGAAAATCGTGAATGTATCTTCGAATTTCACAACCGTGTGCCACAGCGGTAATATATTTTTCATCATCATTGACTCTATCCAGAACGATAAAGAAAAGTTCCTTCATAAACACAACATTTTTTTCTGATCTCATAATTCTTGACACTATGTTTCCATAACGTCACTATTTATCGATCCATGTAACAAATTTAAAACATACACTGTCACGCTACAATGATTTTCGACACATCAATATGCCAGGTGCGTTTCGTAGAATCAGGCTACCGATAGAAGATGATTTTCACACGAATTTCGGTACCTAATATGCTTTGTGTCGATAAAAAGTTCTACTTTAGTAATCTTAATAACATATAATCTTGATGCTATAATCTGTTCGTAGAACTTTATCTGGCATATTTTCTTGGTAAATTTGTGTATTAATAGTGGCGGAGGTAAGCAATCGGGGGCCCACCCGCGAGAATCGTTTTGAAGCCTAAGCAGCTTTTGTTGATTCAGAAAGATCAGTTTTGTCGTGCATTGGAATCCTGCTTCTATGCATTGGGTACTCGACTGAAGCTTCACTCGTATCTGCTTGACATAATTCAGAAAAGTATAGTGAGGCTTATAGACGAAACGTCATTGACCGCTCAGCTTGAGTCACTCGAACATCGGAGGAACTTTTCCGACTTGTATCTCTTGTACAGATAATATCGCGGCAGTTGTTCTGTATAATTTGCCTATATTATTCTACAAGTAGCCCAGTTCTCTCGTGTCACAAGGTATGTAGATTGTATTCACCAAAATCATTTAGGTGTCTCGTCGGAAGCTATAATCAGTAGTATCGGATTAAAAACACTCCAAATCATAAAGTGACTTTCATTGAGATAATAGATGTTTTGGGTGACTTTCTTAGAAGTAGATGTCCCTTGGTGATGGATAGTAAAGGGAATCGATGAATAGGAAGTCTCAGATAACAACGGAAATTATTGATCATGTTTGTTCTGGTTTGGTTTCCACTCTGGATTGGTTGAATTGAGATTTCAGTATAAAAATGAGTTGAGAAAATAAAAATTGAAGAAAGAAAGGTCGAAGCGATTTTAGTATAAGCCTGGAATGGAAAACTCTACAAATAGAAGTTGAAGAACTGTAAAATTGTGAGTAAGCAGCTGGGAAGTAAAAAGGGTTCCGACATGTTGATTCTGAAGTGGCAGAGTATTGTGGGGGCTTGGAGTTAAAAAGTTAGTAAATTTCACTAACTTTTTAACTTTGGGTCTTTGGAGGAGATACTGCGAGGTGAACATTTTGGCTTCAACATGACTCTTCTTGAGCATATTACTGTTCCGCACTATTGCTGAAATTGGAGTTCGGAATTAGTTGGTCAAGATAGTCTCAGTACAAATATGTCTGAAATTATCTCAACCTAAACTAATCAGTGAATTAATGGATTATTCCAAACTATTCTGAAATAAAATATAATAGTTTCGGTTCTTAAGAAGCGTTGTCATTTAGTTACCGACGTATTTGGATTCATTGTAGAATTTATAAGCTGCTGGAATTTGTTTATTATTCACATGTTGTTAATTTCCTTGAGAAAAATGATTACTCTTTGCAGCATGGATTTCGGAGGGGAAAGTCATCAGAAACTTCAACTGAGAACTTTAACATAATCTATAAGAAGCGGGATGAGGGGAAGATTAAATATTACTGTGAATAAGTTTAATAATCTTGTTTGCTGTGATTGGTTGGAGTCTTACTTAGAGGGTAAAATATGTGAGTACGTATTGAGAGGTGTAAGTATGAGACATGGCTATATGAGGTGTTCCACAGGGATCGATCCTGGGACCGCTCTTGTTCATATTATTCATGACCGACTTGCTTAAACATGTTCCCGAATGTATTGTTTCACGTATGCAGATGATAAGTCATTAGTTCTCGAGATCGACATCTGTTGACATCGAAGTAAAAATTAGAAAATTGCATAATGGGATGTAATCGTGGTATTAATGAAACTGATTTATCCGTAATGCGAGAAAAATGGTTCAATTGCAATTTCATAATAGTGAGCTATCACTTAATATATTTTTGAATGATGCTGACAGGGATCGGTTAATTTTCTTGGCTCCAAATTGAGGCGTTGGACTCATATAATTCATGTTTGCAAAATAATAAGTAGTGGACAGTTTGCTCTTCTCCAATTGAGGTTCAATATTACACTTAAAGATCTAGTGAGTGTGAATCATACTATTGTTCACACACACAGTAACATTTCAAACTTGGTTAAGGGGTATATCAACAGGTTGGCGGAGAGTATTCTTTGCATAAAAAAATTATAATCCGACTCGTGTTTGCTCTGCATCGTACTGAGTTGCGTCAGCGCTATATATATATATATATATATATATATATATATATATATATATATATATATATATATATATATATATATATGAAGTATGGTATACTCACTATGAACCACCAGGCCGGACCTAGAGCGACTCTTAATTCTCAAAAGAAAAAAGTGGTACGCCCCAGGGTTTTTTGAAAAATTAAAAATAATTTATTGGTTCCATGTTTAATTTTCAACAAAAAAAAAGTATCTTGAGTTTTTCTGGCTCGATGTGACGTTTACGAGATTAAATATAAAAATAAAGAAAAACATGAAAGAAAAAAAAAACATTTTATATTTTTAAACCTGTAAGGTAGGTATGTATTTCAAATTTTTATTATTATATATTTATTATTTTCGGTAAAAGATTGAGATACTCCTGAATATAAAAATCACAAAAACCCAAACCATTTTTGTCTCTTATATAATGTCATACTTTTTTCGTTAATATTCTAGTTATTTTTTACGCCTACCATCGACAACATTTGCAACGAGTTTCTGTATGGTTGGTTGCGCTTCGATTCATTATATAGGAGTAAGGTATTACTGATATAATACTGACTTTCTGAAAATCCTTTCAATTGCACATTATACTAAATATGCCACAAAAAAAGAATGAACAGATTTTTTATGTTCAATTCATCCAAAATTGATCGTGTGCAAAAATAATTGTATTAATAATTTATGAATGTTTTGTAAACCAATTTGAAGAAGAATCGATCAATTAACGTTCAATTCAGCACACGAAAATAATTTATTCATTTATTTATACGGACTTGCCATTATACAAAAATCATTATAATGTTTGAACAACATACACTGCAATATAATGTAGAAATTCAAGAAATATACTGAAAAAAGTATCATAAAAATCAACAGTCCTTGAATTGGCTTTCCTTAATGCTATATCTATAGGGTTATTGAAACTATAATTAGTTGTACAAAATCTGATTGCAAAGAATTCTTGGTTTCGTGAGTTTACAATGCTACAATTTACTTTTATATTTTCTACAAGATATTTAGAATCTATAAAATTATTTACCACTTTATATATGAACATAAAATCGAAACTCTTTCTTCTGTTCACAAGTGGGATTAATCCAAGATTCCCTTGAATACTTGTATAACTCAAGTCAGATATTGCTCTGAAAAGCCACCCAACGTAAGAACTTCCTCTGTACACGTTCGATGTAGTTGATATGAATTTCACACATAGGTGCCCATGCTTCTGTTGAATATTCCATGGTTTCAGGGGCGTAGCTACCGCCGTATCAGCCGTATCAATGATACGGGGCTCCCGGTCTACAGGGTCCCCTAACGTGCCTACAGAATTTTCACTTCAGAAATGAGAAATGTCGAAAAAGGCAATTTATTTTTTTCCAGGGTTAAGTGTGCTCCCAAAAGTTGGCAACATCGTACATCGGTTATTGCGGGATTCCCCCGATTTAGTCATTCCCTTAAACGGGGGAATCTCGCATTAACCGATGTACAATGACAAACCACGGAGAGAAATTATATTCACGTGTTTTATTTCATCCCGGTTCAAACGTTATTTATATTACATTGTAATACGATACAATCTTGTTCTATTGATTATTTGTTGGTTACTTAGTTTGATTTGTGAAAAGAACGAGCGAAAAGAAAAGAGATTATCCCAGTGAATAAGAATACAGTATTAAATGAGCAAATTTTGTTGTTTTCGACTACTACCAATCAAAACATTATCAGTGTACCTTTTTTCGCGAGCTAGGCTCAATGTATTTTTAATTATTGCTTGAAGGTTAGTAATTGAAAAAAAAATGTTTTGCGTAAGACTTGCAACTATCAATTTTTGATATTATCATGAAATATTCAATTTTTATTATCAAGGAAATTGAAGCGGAATTGAAGTTTCACTACTTCATCTGTTGATATTGAATATAAATAAGTAGTATATTTTTTTCATATTCGTCCTTCTTTCCAAGTATTTTTTTTGATTATTTACAGATGCAAAATTGGAGTATCATCAAGAGGCTACTATGATAGCAAACCAGGGTTTTTGTTGCTTGGGTATGAATCTTATATCATTGCTAATATTTGAATGAGAAATGAATATATTTCAGGGAACTGGCATCTTCATAATAACAAATTATGTATTCATTTTGGACGTAAACAGTTTAGTATATAATTTTTTGCTTTTAGTCTCTTCTGTTCGTCTACCATAGATATTATGGAAGTTTGAAACTTCTTGAGGTAGGAGCACATAAAGCCATCCTTTTTAAAAGCTTATTCGTAACCATAACATAAAAGATTACAGTGTAATAATACCTAAGAAAATCTAACTGAGTGACTAATTTGATGTTTGATCAGACTATCACTGAAGATCGCTTGTTCAAATAACAATTCACATTCATCATTAAATTACATAATTACATTTATCAAATAAGATGAGTCTTTTGAAATGCTTGTCCAGTGCATCCTTGAAAAAAACACAAGAGCAGTAGAGCTTCGCTACTAAGATCGTTTTTTTCATAAATTTTTGTTATTTGTGACATACAAATCTTAAAACCCTTAATCAATTTGAGGAGATAGAGGCCTCGGTAGACCAGTGGTAAGGTGCACCGCTTGTAAGCCGAGGATGTGGGTTCGAGTCCCATCTTGCTCTTGGGTGTTGTGTATGTCCTGAATTTAGTGGTTCTAATTATGAGATTAATTGCTGGGTAATGTACATTGTTTACAAGCCCATTGGCCGTTTGGAACCGGCGTTAAGCTGTAGGTCCCTCGAGATAAAAAAAAAATTGAGGGGTTGTAGAGGTGTAAAAAACCTCAAAGCTTACGAAAAAACAATGAATATATACTTCAAAATAGCGATGGTGGATGTAAAGAATTAAACCTCGTAACATCAACTTAATATACGTACCAAATTCTAACCATCTAACTCAATCGGTAGAAGTTCTGGAGGTGTGTAAATCCTCAAAATCATAAACACACAAAAAATTTCTACATCAAAATGACGGTGATCAAAAAAAAAATTTTATAACGACGAAAAAATTATATGCAATTCCTACATACAAATGGCCATTGTAGAAAAAAAAAATTATATCACCAAAAGAAAATAATGAATAAGAATAATAAATGTATAGCAGTATTCCTGGACCCAGCAAAGGCCTTCGAGACGGTACCCCATCGAAAACTCCTTGATGTTCTAGAACAAAATGGAGTGAGGGGTCTTGTGCTGAGGGTCTTTGAAAACTATCTAACGAACAGAAAACAAAAAGTCAAAATTAGAGAAACTGTTAGTACTCCTGAAAATATACGGATTGGTTTACCTCAAGGAACAGTTGTTGACCCAATACTATTTAACCTATATATTAAAAGCTTAACTGAAATAGATATCCAAGGTAAAGTAATATCATATGCAGATGACACCGTACTTGTCTTTAGTGGTGTTGGGAAGCCGTGAAGATGCGAGCCGTTGCAGGAATTAAACACGTCAAAAATTAGTTAGATGCCTTTAAACTATCACTAAATGTTAAAAAAACAAATTATATTGCATTTTCCAAAACATCTTCTGATCGTCCCCATTTTAAGAAGTTAATATATGATAACCTAGACTCCGAAATACAATAAACTAAAACCTCTAAATATTCAGGTATTATCATCGATAAAAATTTAAAATGGGATACATAACCTACGTAACAAAAAAAACTTAGATAGGTACTTAGTTTACAAATTCTATCTTATGAAACAATTTCTTAGCTTAGACCTCTTAATAACACTGTACTTCAGCTTAGCTGAATCTATTTTACGTTATGGAATCCTGATATGGGGAGGTTTATATGAGGTGGCTCTGAGGCCATTGAATGTTATTCAGAATAGAATTTAAAAAATTATTTTTAAGAAAAGTCGAAGGTACTCTACTCTGCTATTATAAAATGAAAAAATTTAAAATATTAGATGCAAATACATTCATACCATATGTTCTTATATACACAAACACGAACATTCAAAAAATTATATTAATAATTGTCATATCACTAGAAATGTATCTAACAAATGTATTGAAGTTTCAAAACCAAATAGTGAATTCTTCAAAAATTGCTCTAACTACCTGGGCCCAAAATGTTACAATAACTTACCGATTGAGGTCAAAATGATGCATAAACCTCACAAATTCAATAAAACTGCCTCAATGTACATTTATCAAAATTCTAGAAATTTCTATAGATATTTTCTGCAATAATATATGTTATATTATGGTAATTGTATATTTTTTTCACATTAGTTCCCAAGTTTAACGTTTAATGTTTTTCCTGTGTATTGTTTGTAATTTTATCTCTTTTAAGACTTATTGCTTATAACTCTATCTCCTTTTAGACCTCTAAGACCTATTCAAATGGCACATACAGGTTTCCCTAACCTAGGTGCCAAATGAAAGCCATTGAATATTTATCAAGTATCTATGAATCTAGCATTCTTTTATATTTTTATATTTTCTCTGTAATTCAAATTCTATCTAATAGTAATAGTAATGTATAACTAGTATATGAATACATGTAATAAATGTAATGTAAACAATGTAATCAATTAAACAATATTTTAAACAATATATATATATATATATATATATATTTATATATATATATATATATATATATATATATATAAAAAAAGGCAGTTTTCTACCATCAACTTAATCCACCTACAAATTTTCGATCCTTTCATACGATTCGGAAGGGGTTTATATTTATTAGCAGATTTCTGCGTATTCGTTACTACTGAGTAGTATAGATTACCTACTTTTTATGAACATGTATGTCGTTCTTGAGCTCATATATATATATATATATATATATATATATATATATACATATATATATATATATATATATATATATATATATATATATATATATATATATATATATATATATATATATATATATATATATATATATATATATATATACATATATATATATATATATATATCAAAACCTAAAGAGTGCCAGTGTTTGACTCTATATTCTACAACTGTCGATGATTTACTGAAAAAATCATTACCAATGGAGGTTTAAAAAAAATATTATGTTTTAGTAGGAGCCAAACTGTTTGTGGAAACTAAGCTTTCTCAGAAATTCTAAATTATAAAGTATCTAATTACTGGTTAAGATGAGCAGACCGTTTAGGGATTATCACCTAGATAACGTTAGTTTCCGTGAGGAGAGCAGGAAATAAACGTACGAGTGTTGATCATTGTAAAAGTTGCGTGGGATAGACCTAAAATGCCAAAGTTAGAAGAGGACTTCTCTGTTCTTGTTGATACTGCAGATAAGTAGGCTCACAGTTTTTAAATATTTTAATTTCCCTTCAGACACCATATGTATAATTCGAGGTAATATTTAATTCTTTCGATCCCAAGCAGTGTTTTCAGTTATTTTTTCAGTTTACTATATCTCACTATAATTTTTTGAAAAGATTATGGTTCCATCGTAGTTCTGTAATGGTATTCAAAAATTTCAATTTTAAAAATACTTTTGTGCTAAACGTTTTTATTCAGAACTTTTCGGTCTTTTACCATATTAACACCTTTTTTTTAAAATAAAGTTTCAATATTACTGAATAATTCACATTCACATTTCTTTGGTGTCGTTCAAAAAATTGTTTTTCTCAGTGAATAAGTACAATAATTTTATGCAGGTGCTAGTCGATGTACATAAGATACAGGTCTTTCTAAGCGTAACAAACTAAAGCACCAAAAATTTTTTTCGGTAGTAGTACACTCATATTGATATCGTTGAAAAATTTATTGTCTCCATAAACCACACTACTTTTTTTTCATCTCAAGAGACCTACCAGTTTAACGCCTGTTCCGAACAGCCAATTGGCTTGTAAACTAGGTACATTACCCAACAATTTAATCATATACTTACATAGAACCACTAAATTCCGGACAAACACAACACCCAAGAGTTTACAAACGAAAAAAGAGTAGTGTGGTTTATGGAAACAATAAATTTTTCAACGATATCAATATGAGTGTACTACTACCGAAAAAAAATTTTGTTGCTTTAGTTTGTTACGCTTAGAAAGACCTGCAAGTCGATGTACATAAGATACAGGTCTTTCTAAGCGTAACAAACTAAAGCACCAAAATTTTTTTTCGGTAGTAGTACACTCATATTGATATCGTTGAAAAATTTATTGTCTCCATAAACCACACTACTTTTTTTTCATCTCAAGAGACCTACCAGTTTAACGCCTGTTCCGAACAGCCAATTGGCTTGTAAACTAGGTACATTACTCAACAATTTAATCATATACTTACATAGAACCACTAAATTCCGGACAAACACAACACCCAAGAGTTTACAAACGAAAAAAAAGTAGTGTGGTTTATGGAGACAATAAATTTTTCAACGATATCAATATGAGTGTACTACTACCGAAAAAAAATTTTGTTGCTTTAGTTTGTTACGCTTAGAAAGACCTGCTAGTCGATGTACATAAGATACAGGTCTTTCTAAGCGTAACAAACTAAAGCACCAAAATTTTTTTTCGGTAGTAGTACACTCATATTGATATCGTTGAAAAATTTATTGTCTCCATAAACCACACTACTTTTTTTTCATCTCAAGAGACCTACCAGTTTAACGCCTGTTCCGAACAGCCAATTGGCTTGTAAACTAGGTACATTACCCAACAATTTAATCATATACTTACATAGAACCACTAAATTCCGGACAAACACAGCACCCAAGAGTTTACAAACGGTAGAAGCGGTACACCTTACCGCTGATCGTCCGAGGCTTCTAAACCACACTACAGTAGTGTGACAGCTTATTGAAAATATAAATGAAAATCGTTCTATGAACGAAATGGTATAAAATTGTGTTTTCTTCCTTCTACAAATAATAGAATAGTTATATTAAAAAATTAACTGTATATTGTTCGAATGGCTTATTTTACACACGCCATGTGAAGCAGGGGTTGAGTGACCGTCTTGTTTATAATCCCATAAGCCGTTAGAAAAAGGTTAAACTGTATTAAAAAAAAACACACTTTTATTCCAGGAGCTGAATTTCAGCAATTTCATCAATTATTCTTCTCAATGTTCCATTTGTTAACTCTGTAATTCTATTCGATAAATTTTTTATATTTCATGCCTTCAAATGCTTCAAATTTGATTTGTTCCGCAATTATTCAAACACCTTTATCCCCGAAAGGGTCAGACGCAACCCAACTGCTTTTTTGCATATATTTCGCATACTGTTGAAACTCCACCTGGTCGGTTTTGAGCCATATCGACATTATATTAAGAGTGCAACAACATACTAAAAGTAGGTTTTATTTTTGAATGAATATAAAATCTACCTCCACAAAGAATCAGACCCGTGAACTCCGATATAACACTGTTCGTTCAAAAAATTTGCTAAAAACTTATTAATAAAATAATTAGGGACCTCCACTCTATTTTTACCACAAGATACCATGTAGTTATTTTTGTTTTCAAGCAATAATAGGCGATTGATTCATGATTTATGAATCGTGCTGGATAACAGCACGGTATTCTTCTCCTGTGGTATATATAGTAAAACTGTTTTGCAGTTGCACCGGAAATAAACAATTTGCCTGGACTTAAATTATATTAATTAGTGTAACCAACTACAAAGACATCAACAATAAAAAAAATATGTTTTGATATTTATTTACTTTAGTGAATTGATAATCTATGTTTAAGGATTTCAAATAATGCTACAAATCGGTCGAAACGTAAAATATCATATTAATTAGTGTGACCAGCTACAAAAATACCTAAAATCAAAAATATACATACGTACAAAACGTAAATAAACGATTTGCATGAAACCTCAGTTTTGTCAATGTGTGGCCAACTACAGAAATACCTACAATCTGAAATATATATATATATATATATATATATATATATATATATATATATATATATATATATATATATATATATATATATATATCTTGATCTTTATTTACTTTAGCGAATTGATAATCTATGTTTGAGGGCTTTGAAAAATGCCAAAAAACGGTCGAAGCGTTGAGAAACAGTTTGTATCAAACCTAAATTTTATTAATTGGTATGACCAACTAAAAAGATATCTATAGTCTGTCCAGCGACCGTTGGCGTGTACGTCATAAATTGTATATGACGTAGATCGTGAACACTGTTGCCAGACATAATAAATAATCTCAAGTCTAAATAGCTAACCTAATTTTCAATAATGACATGACGGAGATTTTTAGCGGTAAATTCAAACTAACCAGTATTCCCTACCAGAAGTGTCACTCTATCTATTATATTTTACGATGAAAGCACTACTATACCATACCTGTTGCGAGTGCTGAAAGTGGGACAAGGAAGTAAACAGAAATAATACCAATATATGCTGTTGAACAACGTTTATTGAATAACCTGAAGCTAGCCAAATAGTTATTCCGAATAGGCAAGAAAACCTCCGACTTATTGAAACTGTTGAAGTACAAAAATGCAAAATTATATTTTAGTTTGAGGGGATAGGTATGACAAAATAATTGTCAGAAATATAATGCTAGAGACCAATAAAAACAAAATGAATATTAATTAAAAAATACATAGAGTAAGTTAATTTCTATTGTCTATTCATCAGAATATTCTGATGACGAACTATCGTTCAAATTAAAAATTACTGGAGCAATATTGGAAGAGTCCAAGTGCTTCTCTCTATTCCACCACTCTGAAATAATTGTTTCTGCATGCTGTACAGTATTTCTCCACATTTCTACCGACACATGCTGCACCGCATCTCTCCACATTTTCTCGACCACCACCATCTCGGCCAATGTGTGCATTGCAATAATGTTTACATATGCCATATATTCTCAATTGCATTGAAAATGCAATGGTACGGTGGAAGTCTCAAAACTTTATGGCCATATTGCTCAGCTAGTTGGTCAGCTAAATAAATTTTTTTTGGTTGGTTTCTGCAAAGGAAATGTTGAGCTTTAAAGGTTTTGATCAATTTCAATTATGTAATGGCACGAAAGTTTAATATACTCACATTTTAACCAACTGTACCAATTGAGGTTTCAAAAAGTGTTCTTCATAATAATGTATAAATTATTTGTGAGCCATGTTTTAATTTCCTCCTTTTTCCAGTGATTTTTGGGAATTTGTTTACTAATTGTGCTATGATAACTAACATTATCCATTATTATTAATGAAGGGTTCTCAAGTTTTTGAAGCAGTTGGAATTCAAACCATTTTAGGAAGTTATCTTCATTCATCTCACCATGATAATCTGGATTATCAGATTTTCCAGAAAACATGAAGAGAGCCTCTGGTATCCAACCTCTAGAAGTGCCTGCATGTAATATTATATATCTGCAAAATATTAATGTGGGATTTCAGTTTAGAACATTATTAGAAATTAAATTAATCAGTAAAGAACAAAATTCTATTTCTAAATAACTCACCTCTCTTACAGCATGAAGCGGTAAAAGTGGTCCCTTATTGTCCCGTTCTTGTTCAAAATACTCAATCAAAGATTTGACCAAGCATTTTGATTGTTTGTTCAAACTGGAATCCATATTCATCGATCGATAAATCAAACTTTTAATTACAAAATCTTCTTGTTTACTCGGCGACTGTCAAACGTGAAATGGCGATTACCGGCGCGTTGGTCGAGAGGGTCCGACAACATTGCAAATTTTTCAATTAAATGACAACTTAATAAAAATTCAACGTATTTTCATTACTCGGAATGTTAATTTTTTTTTGAGAGATACATAAGATTTGATATGTTAAGAATAGAATATTTGTCGAAATGGACGATACGGTCTTTATCAACATATAAATACTTTTTCAGAAAATTACTTACGACAGATATCAATTTTGACCATTTCAAATTTTATTTATTTGGGTAGGCAGCATTGGGCCATTATTTGCGCATGACTGTGACGCACACTCCAACTTTGGCTGGACAGACTATACTATCAAAAATACATATGTATATAATATATATATATATATATATATATATATATATATATATATATATATATATATATATATATATATATATATATATATATTCATTCGAATTGTTTTTGCCTGTGAACTATTTCTAATCTCTTGATAATTATTAGCAATAACAGGCTTGTTGAATCTCAAAAAACTTGATTTTATTAAAAAGTTGACGTTTCGCCACGACATTCGTGGCTTTATCAAAATTTTTGATAAATCCACGAATGTCGTGGCGAAACGTCAACTTTTTAATAAAATCGAGTTTTTAATTATCAAGAGATTATATATATATATATATATATATATATATATATATATATATATATATATATATATATATTAGTTAGTTATTTATGTATATATAAAAAAAAAAGTTTAAAATTCAAAATAAGACAACACTTTAGTTTCACTATATAAAATAATTATGTACCTACTGTATTCAACAGGAAAGTATAGTCGACATGTTTCGAGTTATGAACTCATTATCAAGACTAACTACAGGAGAGTATTACAATCTTATTTTATAACACAGACAATAGCAGAGGTGATACCTAAAAATCAATTTGTTCGTTTACAAGGGGTAATTCACTATTATGGGCGTAACTTATTTCGAGAATTTCAAGAAGGTCAAGACGCTGTCCTTTATAAACCGAACGCAACAATTGGGTTCTGTTGAAATCTGGGTAATGATTAAATTTTATACAATGGGATGTGCGAGAATTCAATCTCAATTATATATATATATATATATATATATATATAATTATATATATTATATATATATATATATATATATACATATATATATATATATATATATATATATATATATATATATATATGTATAATGTTTATTCATAAAAAAACAATAGGATATGACAGCAACAATTTCAATTACAGATCCTTCAGAATAAACATTGATACCTCGCTGAGGCATATAATGCCTGTGCGCAAGTTATAAAACCTATAATAATATGTATAAACCATATAAAAATAAAATAACATAAAACATCATGAATTATTAATAGTATAATGTATAGTGATAGGTCTTAATATTGAGTTGTGGTCAAAGTCGGGAGTTATTGTCCCAATAGGGTGTTGTGAACGTATTCGGGAGTTAAGGTCTTAATCGGGTAGCAAGCGTTTTAGCTTTGCGTTTAATTTTGAAACTGGGATAAAATTTTGTAATATTCCAAAAATAATCATATTGAATAAATTATTTAAGATACCTTAAATCATCAAAAATATGTCTGTTTTTTCTAGATATCCAGTTTCTCACAGAATATTTGTAACGTGGCAGTTTATTTATTTTCTTAATATCATTTCGTAGCATATTGAAAAGTATTGGCGCAAAATAAGTCACACATCGTTGTCCAATGATCTTTGAGCTCATTGTGAGGTAAGTACATTTACGTTGTTGTGTATGTTGTGGAAAAAGTATATTTATATGTCTTTCGAAGGTGTTTACTAGAATGCTTTGGCAGTATAATTGTCTCATGTCAAAAAAAGTACTCTTCATAAAAAACGCATAGCTGGGGTAAATCACTGTTTTTTTTTAAAATAAGCTTTATTATCTATTTCTGTATATTTTCCAACTGTTTCAAATGACAATCTGCCACACCACCCCAACCAATAATTCCATTCGCGACTGTACCTTTCAGATGCCTATTCATAATAATACCCAGGTACTTAATTGACGAGGCTTCAGGAATTTGAGTGTTTTAATCAACATAAATTGGACCAAGACTAGGCATATATTATATATATATATATATATATATATATATATATATATATAATATATATATATATATATATATATATATATATATATATATATATATATATATATATATATATAAGTAAGAATTATTCGTGTTAAACGGAAAGCACTCCCGTGGTTATAAAATTAAGTGAA